>CM073534.1:13611860-13806860 GCA_037074615.1 Leucaena leucocephala | reverse complement strand
GTTATAATTAAAAATGAATTCTCTTAATTTAAAGACTTTAATAATAGCTTTCCTGTTAATAATTAGAAGACATATGAATCCAAGGGTTATGTAGGGCGACTTATTATTTATTTCATTTTTTATGAACATTTCATTTCATGTGTTTAATTAATTAGTAGGCCATGGTACCTTTGAATCAAGATATAACATATCTAAGGAGTTCAAAAAAATATAGGATATCTAAAAAAAATTGTTTTAAGAGAGTCAATCTACTGAATTGTGAAGTTATATATTTATCATATTTATATTACATAATTATAATTAAAATATTATTAGTAAATTTACAATGAAGTTCCTATATGCTTTTTGTTTTTACAAAAAAAAAAAAAAGTTATAAGCAGTTTTTATTAATAAATGGAGGCAGGTGGTGGGTGGGTTTGGCGTTCATTCCCAGCCCAGAATGAAGATTTGTCTTATATGAGTCTCATTTTATCTCTATTCATTCCATTATTTAAATAATTAAACAATTAAGAAGATCCAAATTCGATTAACCATATTGTTCCATACTCTCTACCATTGACATAAATTTAACTGAAACTGGACCCTAATCCATAACGGTATAATCTATTCAGATAATACCGTAATTAACCAATTTGAATGTATTGGAGAATATATATATATATATATGTATGTATATATATATATGTATGTATATATATATATGTATATCATGCTCCATAACATCTCCCCAGCCAAGGAATTTTTTATATTTGATGCTCTCTCTCTCTCTCACACACACACGGAAGTGGGAGTTGAGCAGTTAAAATAGGTAAATAACATGAATCCATCTTATTATATATATATATATATATATATTCTTATTATATATAACACATAATTTAATTTACATATGACTTTTTCAATCCTTATTATACATCACCTCTAACCATTTCATGATAATTAAGGAGAGCCGTTTAACTTCATCTGAAAGTGAAATATTTTTTTTTACTTTACCCTTATTTGAGAGTGAAAAAAACAAGTACATCAGACTTCAAGCATTCCCCCCATACATTGTAATAGGAGAAATATTTTAAAAAAATAATTAATATATAACACACTAACTAACTTATATGATATATAAGACAATCAATTCTTTCTAAAGGACGGCCAATATAAAAAAAAAAAAAAAATGAGACAGGGGGAGTACTAAACACTATAACTTACCTAACATTCCATGCCAAGCGTATGCCGATATTCAAGTTTTATATAAGAAATCATAATAAATAAAAATTTATTCGCTCTTTAACCTAAAAATTAATTGATTTTTTTAGTTGATTAAGATAATTAAATAAATCGATTAATTATCACAAAATTCAACTCATCAAGACGAATATATGCTATAGACTTCTTAATATATATAAATTAGCTAATTAACTCTTATATTAGTTATAATTAACTAATTTATTTAATTTTTTAAATATATTTAAAATAATTAATTATTTTTTATATTAAATACTAGAGGTAACATTTTATAAATGGATAAGAAAAAAAAACCTCGTTGGTTTATGTGGAACAGTGGAAGAGACATGTAACTTTGTCAAAAAGAAAAGTCTTATTAATTAGAATATGAAGAAGACAATAATAACAATAATAGTAGTAGTTAGAGAGTGTGGAGGATCAAAGTGAGATGAGAGTCAAAACGTTATCGTGAAACCATGTGTAATCCTCGTCCTCTGATTTGGTCCACTCACGAGTCACAAGTCGAAGATATTAATAAATTTTGCCCACTCAATCCTTGTTGCTTTCATTTCATCTTCTTCATGCACGCACATGCTCTTATAATTAAAATCCCACCCCCAAAAAAAAACAAAAGAAAAGGGGCTGTTGACAATTGGCTCCCACCGAATTTTAGCCAATTATGAACCTTCATTCTCTGCATTGTGATTGGTGTTTACCTCCCTCCTTAACCATGCTTTCATTAACTAATCATACTCATAAAATAGGTTTAAAATTCTAATTAGACTACAATACAGTTTCCATGTTCAGCTTGTGTTTTATATACTTGTTCGGCGTTCTTGGCTAGAGAACTCAAAGTACTTTGGGAAAATCAAGATTCTAAATAATGAATGCAACGATTAAAACATGCCCTAATAAATTAGCAGCCTTCTTCTAATTTTTTTTAATAATTATATTAAAAACTTTATAATAATTCTCCCAAATTCTTTTTCTTAAATATCTTTGCTATTAGAGGTCTTTACGCCCATTTCCCCCCATATTTTTTGTTTTCGATTTTAGAGAAGTTTTAACTTAACATAAATAAATAAGTGGTTAATATAATTTTTTATCACTTAAATTTGTACTAATTTTATTTTTATTCAAATTATAGATTTTAGTTTCTTAAGAATAAATTTTTATTAAATTATAGTTTCTTAATATGAATAAATAAGTGGTTAATATATTTTTTTGTCACTTAAATTTATACTAATTTTATTTTTAATTCAAATTATAGGTTTTAGTTTTTTAAGGGTAAAATAATATAAATATTTATTAAATTATAATGATCAATGTTTGAAATGGGAAAAACTTTGAGAAATCAACACTAATAATTTAAAACTCAAATGTTTAAGATCTAACGTTATATTAACTCAAAAATAAATTATGATGCCTAAGTATGCTATAGGGAGCTACTTTTGACTAAATTTAGAAAAATAGACTAGTCAAGATATTCTGAAACTTTGCGTAATCCTTCAGCCTCAGGGCAGGAAACTTAAAAGCTAAGGACTAGCTAGGATTTGAAGAAAGGGGAAAAAAAACAAAAAGCATGAAGGATGATTGGTACTAAAAGTGGCATGTGTCTCCATAACTGACCGCAAGCATATTCTATAAAATAATCGTTTAATTTGATGTAAAACATACGCGCAACTTTATGGGGGCTACCTTTCATATCACTGCTATTGCAAAGAATAAGTTTAAAGTGAAGGGTCAGGTTCTGCTTTCCAATTCAAAATTCTCACCCAACACTTGTTCCTGTATTAACAAAATGCAGTCCACGCACATAATTATGCTCTACATAAAGAACATTTTATGCTTTCTTAGTTGGTTTCAAAGCATATATGCTTTATTTTGGTGGATTTCTCTCCCACAGTACCCCTTATAGATAGATTCCTTTTCTGGGTTTCCATAGTTAAACAAGGGTCACTGGAAAACTTGGATGTTTTGTTCTGCTAAACAGTAATAAAGATATAAATGATCAGGGCCTTAATGGTATGCACATATCTCTTTTCAACCCTAAACCCACGATATAAATACAGCTTCAATTGTATGCAAGTAGAATTCTATAGAATTAGAGAGAGCATGAAAACCAGACCACCAAAGTAGAATAAAGGTATTCACAGAGCTCAAAGCAATTGATTTAAGGTTGCTGCTGCAAATGATTTTCTCAAACGTAAGACCTTTCATGTACTTTTACTAGACTACATCAATTACAGCATAGGCAAATGGCAATGAAGCATGTTCCGCATTGATGGTTAGCTAGCTCTAATAAAAAGGGCTTAAAGAAGATTAGTATAACATACTCTTCCATGGTTCTTCGTGCCCTGATGCATATTAAACACCCAAAAAATTACTAAAGCCTGAACTATCCATCTCCACACAACATAAATATAACAAAGGAGGCATCCCGGCCTTTGTTTCAATCAATGATTGAGCCAGCAAAAGAGAGAAGCAAATCACTTCTCATCATAATCATCATCGTCATCGATGATGCTTGCTGGTGTTCAAGGGAGAAGTACCCTTGATGCTCTTGGATTGTGTGTAGGCAAGCTGTGGATGTGGAGTTCCATCTGCTTTCTTTTTTCTTCTCCCATGTTGAGACGATGAACGGGAGTGGTAGGATAAGATTGCAAGATCATTGAGATCCTGCAATGGAGTCAGAGCCTTCACAACTTCATCCATGTTAGGACGGCATTTAGGGTCCCTACTGAGGCAATTATAAGCTAACTGAGAAATTTTCTGCACCCCTTTGAGAGAATAGTTCAGTTCCAAACGAGGATCCACCAGTTGGTATAGCTTTCGCTTGTCAGCTAAATATGGCCGAGCCCATGATACCAGATTTTGTTCCCCACTAGGGCGCTTCTTGTCCATAGATCTTCTCCCTGTTAAAATCTCAAGTAATACAACTCCAAAGCTGTAAACATCACTTTTAGCTGTCAAGTGTCCTGGTTAAAAAGAAACAGAAATCATATGAATAAGTTGAATATCAAATGTCTCAGAAAGGCCTCTATACTTAAGTGAAACATTTGTATGATATATAACATGCTCGCTTCTAGTCCGATGAAGATAAGATGGATCACCTTCGGTAGAGTGAAGCTCTAACTCCCCATATAAAATGTGAAAAGGAGATAACAGTTTATTTTCCTACACCTTTTGATGTCCATATAAAAGCTCTTTCCTTTTCTAGAAACTGGAAATAAGCTTTTTTAATGGGTCATATGATCAAATTGATCTTCCTGGCAAGTAAGTCACCAGTGCCAGTGACCACATTCCACCCTAGGACCAACTTCTTTGTCGTTGGTAGTATTGATGTGAGTAGTAGTAGTAGTAAAACAATGTTTATCCCGACACATTACCTTATGGACCATTTCATTTTTGCCCATGCCTAGCATAGTGCCCAAAAAAACGTACTTGAATTATTTGCATGTGCTGCTTACTGAAAATGCTTAGCAGAAATTATGGCACATGTTATGACTTCTAGCACAATGTATGAAGAAGCCTTTGCGGTGTGTCAGATTCCAAGAGTTTTCTTATCATACATTAAGCTATTTACAGATATCTTCTTACCTGTCATGACATATTCAGGAGCTGCATAACCATAAGTTCCAACAACTCTGGTAGAAACATGTGTCTTGTCTCCTTGAGGCCCTGCTTTAGCTAGACCAAAATCTGAAAGCTTCGCATTATACTCCTGTAAAACACTTCAAATTAATAATCAATGAAACACGTTTAAAGATCTCAATTCTCGGGCATTGATCTAGTCAGTAACCACATACCGAATCAAGCAAAATGTTTGATGTTTTAAAATCTCTATAAATGACTGGTTCTGGACCACTATGGAGGAAGGCCAACCCTTTAGCTGCACCGAGTGCAATCTTTACCCTATTGGACCATGGAAGAGGCACAGTTCCTTCAAAATGCAAAAAAAACTCAGCTCATTTTTGTAAGAAACAAGTAAAGGATCAGAATAGATCAAAAAGTGATGAAGTATTCCAGATTTATCAACTTCATACAGTTCACCGGTTCCTGCTTATATTGTACTTCATGATGATATACTATGAAAAAGGTTTTGCGTGACATTAACATTCTGTAAGCCAGTCTTCCTTTTTCTAGGAAGAGGCAGAAAATCATTTTAGAATTCAAGAAACCAAATTTAATTACCTAAACGAAATAATTCACACACAAAAAATGGGGGGAAACATTTGCAGATAGAACGTTTTAACATCGCTAGCTGACACTAGGGAAGAAGTTACAGATAAACCATAACCATATTGTTCATAAAAATTCCAAGGCTTACACTATTCAAGAAACTACATAGAGGAAATTATTTGCGGTAAAAATCTAGAAACCATTGACAAAGAGTCTCCGCTCATAAAAAGTCACTTATATCTCATCAGTAAGGCCACATATTATACAAATATCTATGTAATTAGTTCATGCCAGGGTAAAAGATTAGCTGTGCTCACTTCTGAAAAGATGATTTTCCAGGCTTCCACGGGTCATAAACTCATAAACAAGAAGCCGCTGATCATCTTCAATGCAGTAACCAATAAGTTTCACAAGGTTAGGATGGTGAAGCTGTCCAAGGAAGTCAACTTCAGCCTGCATCGATGAACCATCATGTTAAAGTATATCTGTAGTATCTCTTATGAAATTCTCTTACAGTATCAATCTACTAACCCAAACAAAGCAGATATTTTACTAACCACCCATTCTCTATGGCCCTGAAGACCATCTGGCTTCAAGCTTTTTACAGCCACCGTAACCCCTGAACCTGGTTTGGCCGGTGCTGTACCATTTTCCTCTATCCATCCCTTGAACACAAATCCGAACCCACCTTCCCCGAGAATGCTATCAGGTCTGAAATTTCCGGTTGCCGATTTTAGTTCCTGAAAAGAAAATTGAAGGAGTTGGCAAGGAGCCCAGTTTTCCTCAGGTGGGGGTACAGTATTATCATAAGATAGTTGAGCATCATTGGGAGGACATAACTCTCGATTACTAGCATTCAGGTAACGTGTCTCAGTCGCTGCATCAACACAAAGAATGTGTTTACATTATGGATCAGATAATGTAGTTGGAACTAGCTAACACATAAATTGATGGCAAACTTTTGGACAATTCCAACAGTTCTAGATTTTGCAACTCAATTGAGCTTAAGTTGAAAACATGGAAAATCATAAAATCCAATAATCGATCACAAAATTGAGTCCACGTCTGTAATTGAATGAACCCCTTGATTTTACTAGAGGGACTAGTTACCTTTAGGTGCTCAGTGGTTTCTCTTTTAGAGAAACTAAGCAGTTTGAGAAAAGCAGAAAAAGAGCAATCCCTTTACGCACCATCTCATAATTGAACAAAAAACAAATGCACGCCAAAAGATTCTTTGCTTGAAAATTCCGTGAGTTTAGGCAAACCCGGATCCAAATCAAATTCCCGTAAAACTCCACAGAATTATCGCGGATTCTTTGAAGCTATAGAGAAGAAAAGATGAAGAGCACCAGAAACTACCAGTAACATGATCAGAGGAGACTCATAAGCGGGCACAAATGGGAGCATTTTTTAGATGTGCCCATTGCTCCTTCAGATTCAAATATATATATATATATATATATATATATATATATATTACACGATTCAAATATAGATAATAACCGTAGATACCTGCATCATAAACGAGACTAGTACGAGGAATAGCGCAAGCAGAGTCTCTAGAAGCTGAGGGTTTGCACGCACCTCTAACGCCGCGTTTCAGAACAGGCCAGCACCCACACTTCTTCTCCATGGCCCTTGTTGGTCAAAACTCTCATGGGTTTGACATGAAATTACATACCAGAGGGACACGTGAAAAGAAGGAGAAGAAGAGATCAACCATGGGCTGGGTTAAAGGAAGAGATGAAGAGAGAAAGAATCGAAAGAGAAGAAGAGGTAGAGAGATAGAGAGAGGAGGGGGTATTGGTGTTTGTGTTGGTGAAGGTCGCTGCTGGTGTTGGAGATTGCAGGCATCATCATCGCAGGGTGTACAAAAAGAACTTTTCCCCACCACCTTTTGTGTGGGGATAGGAACGGGACACTCCCTCTCCTACTCAGTTTTTACCTCCTTCCAACATTTTACCATTTCAAATTATTAATAAAATCATGTCCCCATTTTTATTGCAATAAAAAAAATTATGTACCAATTCCTACCTTCTTTATATACCGTTAAACTTAGTTAAACTTGTAGCAAAATATAATTTTCTTATTTGTTTTCGATCAATGGTTGAGCTTTCTTTAATTGAAAAGTCAATCTTAATTTTTTTTCCTCCCCCTAAACTAAATAACGGTCATTTTTTAGTCACTTAAAAAATTACTTATATTTTATATCATCAGAACACTCTAATAAATATTTTATATTTAAAATCGGATGTAATAATCAGATTCTATTCATACAGCTGAAAGTAGACTGTTGTATTCTTTTATTTTTCAAATTTTTAAGAATTTTAATCTACATCTTGTTTGAATGATCGTAGTAGTGATATTTAAAATTTTTATCATATGAACTTTTTTTATTGGTTGATATCTGGTGTGATAGTGTTTTATGTGTGACAATTGTTTTTTGCAATGACTTGTTTTCATATAATACAATATATTATTTTATAAGAAAAAAAAAAGAATATCATCTATGAGGATCATAGAAGTAATTTGTAAGTTTTTTGTATATAATTTTTTAAATCCAAATGAGAATTTGATTGGTGAGAAATGTGCTTGCATATTATTAATTTAATATAAATATTAATAAAAAATTGAAAAAGATTTTAAAAAAAAATCAATCATGTCCAGTAAAGTTTTGGCATTTTGAGAGGGGGGCATCATCAATCGCTTTCACCAATCAACACCGTCATCCCACTCCTGCGATTAATGTGAAACAGCTCCAAATAAGTTTAATTACTCTCTTTAATTAATCATTTGGATTCTCCCCTCCTTTAACGTTATTGTCGTCACGATTTTACTTTGCATCTTCTTATCTTCTCTTAAAAAATAACTTTCTTATCTTTCAATTTTTAATATAAAATATAATTTTTAATATAATTTTTATTATAAACTAAATTTTATATTAGATATAATAATAATATATTTAGCACTCTAAATTAATTTTAAAAATTAATTAGTACTAAAAAATATTTAAAAATATAATTAATAACTTAAATTAATTTTAAAAATACAATTAATACCTTAAAATATTTATAAATATAAATTTATGTCATTAGCATGTTTAATATAAATTTTTTATTTTAACATATTATTATTTAAAAAATCATATATATTATATTATTTAAAAATAATATTAAATAAATATTAAAATTAATATTATATAGAGTTTATATGTATAGATTGAAAAATTTTATAGTTTATTGAAATAATATTATAAATATAGTCTATTAAATAATAATATATTTAAATAAAAAATTTATATAATATATATTAAATAAAAATTTATATATTTGTTAACGAATAGATGTAATTACAATAATTCAACTATTTTATAGTATTAATTATATTTTAAAATATTAATTATATTTTTTAATATTTTAAAATATTAATTATATTTTTTTAATTAATTTAAAATATTACACATTTATTCTAGTAATAATAATAATCTCTCACTACCTAATAGTATATGATCCAGCAGTGGATCAGCATTCGATTTGAATTATTCAACTGTTAAAATACATAGTAATAAAAAAAAGCACCACACACCCAAAAGTTATAAATAATAATGTTGATTTATTTTTATTTCTTTTTTCCTTTGAAGATATTTTAATATCTGTTGGGAAATAGTAGATAGTACGATGAAAGACTTGATTAATTCATAAATTATTATTATTTTGATAAATAGACAAATAAAAAATAATACAGATATTGCATTGCATCCCCCACCGAATAACAAAGGCAGAGGAATAAAACTTAAGCCATTATCTACGAACTGACATATTATGCACTGCATTACAAGAGAATATATATATATATTAATGCCATGACTGGTAAAATAATAGTGATTATTGAAAATTCGATCACAGGTTCTATAGTTTTTTTCTTTTCAGAAGGCATATCCACCGATGCATGTATTTTTCTTTTATTTTATTTTTCATTTTCCTTTTTTCAATTATGCGACCGAAAGCAAAACGTCCAATGATCCAAAATAATCAGAAAAAGAAAATTGCATGTAGTGAATGAAGACACAAATACATTACATAACTATTTAAATCTATAGAGATCTATGCATGTTGCATGAAATTTTATAAAATAAATCGTATTATTCATAAATTATAATTATAACTTGTTATCAAATTTATAGTTCATGCAGACGTTAATATCAATCGATTTACATGCCAATATAATATATTTAACCAGTTTTGGTGCATGAGTATCTTGATACTTATTCCTGCGGTGAAATCTGCATAATTAAAATATAATTTTAATAACTTAAATTTAAAATTTTTAACTCATAATTTTTTATTTTTTATTTTTTGAAAAAATATCAATGGCGATTATGATATTATTTTTATTTTAGATTTTGTACACATTAAGGGCCTATTTAAATAAAAAATTATAAAAAAATAGTTTTTGAATAGCTTTTATAAAAAAAATTTAAAAAAAATTATAAAAAATATAATTCTAAATAAATGAGTATTTTGATAGTTACTAAAAAAATTTATAATTAAAAATTATCAAAAATAGATAAATGTTATTAAAAATATAAAAGAGGAGAAAGTAAAAATAGGTGGAGAAGAGAAAGTAAAAAGAAAATAGTAGAGAGGGTGAAAAAGAGATAGAGTAAAAAATATATAGGAGAGAGGAGAGAGGAGGGGGTTGAGAATGGAGAAGAAAGAAAATAAACTAGAGAAGTGGGAGGAGAGATGATGTAAAAAAAATAAAATAAAATAGTAATTTGATAGTATATAAATTTTTTTACTAATCTATAAGCTAGTTTCAATAGTTTATCTAAAACTTTAATTTTAAATTATAATTTAATCTAAAAATTATTTTAAATAAATATAGTTTTTTTATTTAAAAATAATTTAAATTTAAATTTTACCTAAACAATTTATAAAACTATAGTTTACTGGATTTCGAAACACACGCTAAAAATATCTTAACTATATGCTTAGCATCAGGAGATTTTTTTTTTTGTAAATAAAAAGTAGCTTATTTTTTCTGACCCTTAATAGTAGTTTTATTATTTATTTATTTATTGTATGTAGAGAGAATAAGAATGAAGGGGGTGCTTGGTGAGAGGTCATTTCAAATGAAGAATGAAAAGCAGAGGCAAAAAAAAATGATGCTTCTCGGGCAAGAAAAGCAAATGAAAATGCTATTCTTTTTTCCTCAATGTGCTCCCAACTTGGCCCATTTGTTCCCACTACTCTCTTGTGGGTCCTCATCCTTCTCCCCCTACCACACCTCAATTCTTTTATTTGTTTTGTTTTTTTAGAGCTTTAGGAAAAAAACTTATTCTTGTCACTATAATTATAGTGACATAATTTATATATATATATATATGAGATATATTACTATTTAAATATGTTTAATTTTTATAAAATATTATTTTATGATAATTATAGTTGTAGCATTTGAGAACATCCTATCTATTGAGTACTTAAATTTATGTTTAAGGGTAATTGACAGTCTATCTTATTTGATATTAATATCGTCTAAAAGAAAGATAGACTTCATCATATTTTAGATGGTGGGTAAATTTAATTATTTTTTAAATTTTTTTATAAAAAAAATTAACTCATGCATGTTTCTCATTTATTTTATTGTAAAATTTATTATCAAAAAATACTTAGTACAACCTTTTTCAATATTCAACTGTATATAGTATATATGCGAATATCCTCTGTTTCGTAACTAAATTTGAGGTAATTTTTATCAATAATTTTTTATAATAAAAAATTTTTCAGCAATATTTTATATAGTATAGAATTAACTCCACTATTATATAATTTGCTATAAATTCTTCAATTTTATATTAGTCGATTCCTTTTCTTAACACCTTCATTCCATGAGCTAAAATTAATAAATGAATAGTGCTCGAATTATTTTTAAAAAAAATGCAAAATGGGATTTATATCAAATTTTATATATTGGCGTATAATCCCGGGTTCCATGTGTTTAAATTTACAGAGTAACGATATTTTATATGTATAGGATTCCCAATTTTCTCTATAATCCAGGATAAAAGAAATTGTGAGGAGGAATATATGGGGAATCCAGACCATTATGTTATATCATATTTTTTTTATATTTTATATTATACCATATTCATATGTACTCAGCTGGATTTGAGTGCTTCCTCCACAGCCATTGGATGGATTGTACATGTACCCAGAAATATGGCATACTATTCATAAAACATGCATCTGTGAATTGTCAAATTTTTTAAAACAGAAATTTCATGAAATTTTATTGTGCACATGCAGGATCATGTTTAGAACGGTGCACCCGCTTGGTGGGGCGAGATGACCCTGTTCATCATCAACTTGGGGGGTGCCAACCATTGTTAGAAAAAGGCCGAGAGATAAGATTTCCTTCCAGAATCTGCCATTCATCCCCACCAGATTAATTCTTTCTTCACACATTTTTTTAATATAGATAATTTTTATTTCAAATAAGTGATAGATAATTCTTTCTCTGTTAAATATATATATTGTCATATTAAAAATAATTATTTTCAAAATACTACAAAATATTAAATATATATATTTTTTTAATAAATATTCAAATTCTAGTTGGTAAGTAATAAGAAGTTAAAATGAAATAGACAGAATCCTAAAATTAGTTTGTATCTGCTCATTAGAAAAGTTTGACACTGGCCCAAACTTCAACTTGGCCCTTTTATCGATTTTCGGTCTGAAGTTCAATAAATTTTACCAAAAAATAAAGCCCATCTTATCAATTTCAATTTCTGTTTTGATATAAATAATAAATCAGTTCAGCAAAAAATTAACAATTAAGAAATTTACTTGACAATTTTAACACAAGACCCCTAAATCCTTGCTCTCATTTTTTTATGTGGTTTGACTCTTTGTGTATTCAAGGGTTCACATTAGCCTTTTTTTTTATGTTATTTTTGTCTTTATTATCTTATATAGTTATCTAACCTGATATTAGTAGATGAGATTCAAGACTTTTAGGCACAATTAGGGGTAGAATCTCATAAGCTATTAATTATTTAAAAGTAATTCCTTTTAATTGTTTTAAATTGGATTTTCATATGGTAATGTTGAACTTAAAATTTAAATATGTACTGGTGATAAATATAATATTTTTTCTAAAAATATTGTACATGTTTAATTACATATATACATTTTATATTATTTCTTTTAAGTTAATCAATGAAAATTTTTTGGTATAAAAAAGTTTAGGTAAATTTGATATCAATCTTCTACCAAGGTTAGGATACAACCTCAAGATTTAGATAACGTTTACATGGAACTTATAAAATTATATATTAAATGAGTTATCACAACAACAGCGGTAATTAAACTTGTATCCTTGTGAGATACAATTACATTCTTTACTATTTATGTCAACTCTTATTGGCAATATAATGAATTTTTTTGTATAAAAAAGTTTTGGGGATTCAGCACTAGTACCCCACTAAAGCTAAGATACAACCCAAGATTTAGAGAGTACTTACAGGGGACTTATGAGATTATCTACTAAAGAAGTCGTCACAATGACAGCAAAAATTAAACTCATGTCATTGTCTGATACGATTCTATTTTTTACCATATGTGACAACTCGCATTGGCTTAATATAATTATTTTTTGGGTTACAGCAATATAATGAATTTTTTTTGTTAGTACAAAAATCTTTGGAAAGGGGTTAGGCTCACCCTTGATCTAAATGCAAGGCGAAATCTCCATTTCTTCTAGGCGAGACTAATGTCGGGCAATGCAAGCCACCTATTGCCCTTAGGAGTAAACCTATGTACTAAGGAGCTAAGATGTCTTTCCAAGTACTATAACTGGAACCACAACAAAGTTATACTCTCTAGTGATTAAACATGCTCCAAATAGTTGCATGTCTCACCCATTTACTAGTTGAACTAACGGAAGATGGGTGTAATAGAATGAAAAAAATATTTTTGTTGCAAAAAATTTTAGAAAGAGGTTGCACTCACCCACAATTTAAGGGCAGAGCGAATTCTCTTTTCTTCTTTAGACGATATCAATGTCGGGCAGGGTAAGCTATATATTACCCTGAGACGTAAACATAAATACCTAAAAGTTATGATACCTCTCCAAATATTGCTACTAAAATCATAACAAAGTAATACTCTTCAGAAATTGAACACATTCTAAATGGTCACATGTCTCACCCCCTCCGCTAGTTAAATCCATGGACGATATGTTACAATAGAATGAAAATGCTTTTTCAGTATAAAATATTTTTGAAAGGGATTGTGCTCACATATGATCTAAAAGTAGGGTAAAATATATCTTCATCTTAAGTAATACTAATATTAAGTAGGGTGAACTATCTATTACTATCAAATATAAATTTAGATACTTTATCTATTATTCTCAAACACAAATTTAAATATTTAAAAATTAAAATATAGGGAAGCGTCTATGTTATGAACTAGGCCCAGAATAATCTTTTTACTTCTCAAACTTTAGCAATTGGACCTGGGCTTGCTAGTATGGCCAGGCCTATGAAACCCCTTGATGAACAAACCACAATAAATAAATAATCATAAATATAAAAATATAATTATAATATCTTAAATTATATTTTATCTAATTAGATTATTATTATTTTTTAAATATTAATTATACATATTAAGAATTTATATTAAAGATAGTTTAAAATACATATAATTAAATAATATTTTAATAAAAATAATATATAATTATTATAAATAACTATCATAATTAACTGTTATTAATTTATTTAAATTAATTAAAGAAGTGAATTTTATATTATATAAATGAATGAATAAATAATTAAGACCGACTTCGCAGGCACGAGCCGACGAGCGCAAGACAACGGATTACATGGCAATATTTAAGTGGCCGTTCTCCAAACTCCTACGATACCTGATCAAAGCTTGGATCTTGGATTGTGTCTAAATAAAAAATGGTCGATGGTGCTAATTGCCCAGCCATTAAAGAGGAGCAAGGAATCTTAAAGGATTGAAGAGGAATAAGGCCAATCAAACAGCAAGGTTCGTTCCACATCTTCGTTTTTTTACCGAGAAGGTAAGCGAAAAAGGGAAACCCATTTTTGTTGATCTCTCTGCGGCTAATCCGTTAATTTCTCGGAAGCTCTGAATCGAAATTGCATGAGCAATTTGGTGGGGTTGGAATCGGAGGATCGGACGCAAATTGAGCAGACGAGTGCTCCGAAACATGTCTGCCGTCGTGTTGGGGAAGAGATCAAACATATTCGAAGACCTACCTACATCATCGTCTCCACCTATTTCTAAGAGGATTCGCTGTTCGTCTTCGTCGCCAGTTCGATTCTCTCCCCCGAGGACTTCACCTAATCTTCCTTCTGCTCAATCGCTTCTCATCGACCACCTCAGTGCTTTATTTCCTGATATGGACAAACAGGTACTCTCATCTGTATTTTCTTTTTCTTTCTTTTTTTTTGGGTTGATTTTGATACTCTGACTTGTGGCTTTCCTTCCTATTAATTTTTTTCTAAAAAATTAAACAAAAGCGCTAAGGTCATGCTTTTTATAGCAAAAAAAAACAGTTAAATTTTCGGTATTATTTGATTTGCAAGAGTAGAGTTATTGATTTCAGGAAACGTTTAGCTCTGGCAAATTTCATGAAATAGTTGAATCCTTGTGGAGTGGCCCTTGCTGCCTGCAGGATATAAATATGTGAATATTTTTAGATTTTGTTAGATTAAGTTAATATTTAATTTTAGACTAGGATAAATATGAATTTTTTATTATGAATGGTTATTTGCAGAAAGCCATGATTCCTACCTGTTTGGGTGGGTGTTAATGTGCTATTTTTTTTCCATCTTATTGGAAGGAACTGTGTTATTTACTTATTCAAACGTTATCTATTATTTGTATAAATGCCTTAGTAATACTTGTAGTTCTAACCATTTAGTCAATGTTCATGCCAGCTTCTTGAGAAAGCCCTTGAAGAATGTGGTGATGATTTGGATTCTGCTATCAGAATTTTAAATGAGCTTCGGTTAGGATCTGCTGATAAATCTGTAGGTTCTACTGTGGGTATATCTAATGGAGTGGTTGACCCAAATGCACAACTTCAGTCAGAAGGTATGCATCAAAAGTAGTTTATGTTATTTGAGTTCACATGCAAGATTGTGGGAGATTGTAGTATTCTAATGCGCCAGTGACTACACTTCACTTTGCTTTTTGTTATTTTCTTCCTCATGTTATCATCTCTTAATTAATGTGGATTCTAACTCTTGATCATCTCTCTATATGCTGCATCAAATCCTATCTCATCCCTTTTTGTTCGTTGTTAAATTTATATTTATTATCTGACCTTCATAACCCATTAGTTGTACTTCTGTCTATCTCTAAAAGTATGAGAATTAGGTGAATAGATAGTAAGGGTCAAGTTTGATAGGAAAACCGTCTCTTTATACTGCAGATACCTTGTGAACTTTGAAAATAGTGATGTCAATCGTTTATAACTTGGAAGAAATTTCTTATCTTAATATGCTTAGCTGTTCCACCATCAAATTTGAAATTTTAATGTCATATTCCCAATTAATTGGCTACATATCTGCTCCTTAGGTTCCTGTTAACTTGTGGATAGGAATCTTATAGCATATGGTTTGGATCAGTTTATAGGTATGAAAGAAAAACAGTAGTCTTAGAAGGAGGAAAGAGATTTTTGCTTTTGAGAGACTTGTTATTCATTAGCTGCATGCATTTTGAACTGAAACAAGTGCTCATAGTGTTATGTTTATGTTTTGAATCCTTATTTATACTTGATGAAAGATTCATCATTTTGTAGTCCCATGGTTTACTTCGTGTTAGCAAATCAAAATTGGCATAATTGCTTTGCCCTTGCTTTAATCAAAAGTGCTATTGCATTGAAGGGCAAGTTGAAGGTGTCAATGAAAATCATTCGAGAACTTTTTCTTGATACCTTAAACTTTAATGATTAAATGATCTTTGACACACTTGATCATGCATAATGATCTTTTCAGTCATTGATCAGAAGTGGGGGCTAATTTGTTGTTGATGCAGAAATTGCAGTACCTGAGGATCCTTTGGATGGCACCGAATGGGTGGAGCTTTTCGTTAAAGAGATGATGAGTGCCTCAAACATCGATGATGCTAAAGCTCGAGCTTCAAGAGCACTTGAAGTTTTGGAGAAGGCAATCTGTGCAAGGGTTAGCAAGGAAACAGCACAGAGCTTCCAGCAGGTTCATAATTCACTTCCTGATTTGTTCCTCATATACTCATAATCACTCATCATTTTTGGTTTTCATTCATGTCCTCCCATTTGGGTTTATCATTGAAATCCAATTGCAGTTAACTGCCAAGAGGTATAATGTGCTTATTATTTTGGTCTGCTTCAGGAAAATATAATGCTAAAGGAACAAGTGGAAGCCCTAATCCAAGAAAATGTAGTTCTGAAGCGGGCTGTAGCGATGCAGCACGAGAAGCAGAAAGAGTATGAAGATAGGAACCAAGAGTTACAGCAGTTGAAGCAGCTAGTGTCTCGATATCAGGAACAAGTAAGAACGTTAGAGGTGAACAACTATGCCTTGACAATGCACCTAAAGCAGGCACAACAAAGCAATTCCATCCCAGGGCGTTATCATCCAGACGTCTTCTAACCACAATGGCTCTTCTCAATAGTCTAAATAATCACCAAGAAGCAAAACAGAGCAATGCTTTTTAGAAATTATTTGAAATGCATGATTCTCATCCCCGCCCTTTTTAATATGCCATCCCATGTTAACCAACGGAGTTTTATAGATTAGCCGATGCTTGTTCTGAATTTAATATTTGCTTATTGAAATTTGAAATATACAAGTCCATTGTGGTTGTATAGTGCTATTATGTTCTATGGAGCATCCTTGTTATAGAACTGGAAACTGACTTTTCCTTCGTGATGTGGGCTCCTTCTACCTCCTGTTTACGAAATGAGAAGAAGAAAAATTGCAATATTGAGATAATTAGATGTGATTGAAGGATACTAAATTTCTAGATTGAGGTGATAAATAGTTTTGCCTTGGAAGAAGCAAAGCATAAGTTTGAGTTTGAAAGGAATTACTTTTGATTAAGTAAAAACAAAAGATTTGATTGAAAGTTTCATATTATAAGAAATTTCTAGTCTGTCAAAATAAATATATCTAGGATTTAAAATTGTCTCTTTGTTTTTTTTGGTTAGTTACCCAATTTATCAGAACTTTATCCTGATTATATATAGATCTGATTTGTATTGTACGTTTAGTTATAGTGGGTGAATATCTATAGGGATTTTTTGCATACGTTAAGATTTGAACTCGAGATATTGTTTAAAAGATATGGAACTGCTTATCATTCATATTAACCCTTTGTCTTGTTTTTGAGTGTGTGTGGAGGTGTTGTGAGGCCCGGCCCATTTATGGTTGAATTTATGATTGGGCTGAATACCTCCCTCTTCATGTGATCTGATTGGGCGAGGCCCTTTACTCTTTTTGCATTCTATTTAAGCATTTTAAAAAAATAAAATATCATAATATGTAAGATGTCTCAGCCCCTGATATCTGGTCACTGTACTATTCTTTATGCCCACCCACAAGCCCACAACAATAGACAGTCAAAATATCTCTCCTGGTAACTACTAATAATCAGGCATCACGGCACGGGGTGTCATAGGAATTTTCAAAATATACTTGAGTTATATGGATGTGTGCGTGTGATTTGAAGGCGTATGTGTTTGAAATGGAAAAGGAGAAATTAAATAATTCAAACTAAGCATGGAGAATGAACCACTCGCTACTGGAAACACGCTGAGCTAAATATTTTCTTGCATTGTGCTGGTGGTCTCTCTCCTTTCTCAGAAACTGACCCTCTTTTTCTTAATTCATGTTCACTGTCTCACTCACTCCATGAAGGGCCATCTTCCTTATCGGCATAGTCACTTTCACAACAGTTCATTCTATGACTGTGACTTTGCTTATCAGAGAGAGAGAAGATCATTTATCAGAAGTTCATACCACATCCCTACTCTTTTGCCTCTTTTGACACCTTTCTCTCCAAGCATCGTTCTCATATAAGCCTAATGAAAAGGGCGGTTTTAGGGTTTTAGTTAAAAAACAGGGATCTAACTTGGGGAGCTTGCTAGCTAGCTTGTAGTTGTAGGGTTATGCTAAAATTGCGATGCTACAATAGATTCTAAATTCTGCAAACATATCTTTGAGCACGTGGGGTGGCATCTATTATGTATATGTGAAGACCGATCAGTGACAAGAAGCAACGAGGCATATACATGTCTGTAGAGTGTGAGCGTG
The DNA here is from genome assembly GCA_037074615.1 of Leucaena leucocephala. Classification (NCBI taxonomy): domain Eukaryota; kingdom Viridiplantae; phylum Streptophyta; class Magnoliopsida; order Fabales; family Fabaceae; genus Leucaena; species Leucaena leucocephala. The sequence continues at coordinate 13,788,118 of CM073534.1, read as the reverse complement.
CGCGCGGTGACGAAAGGGAATTACAACAACAGTGTAACAAAAGGTACTTGCCAATGCCATACATATACAATTGGAGGACCCTCCTCTATTATGTTCTTCTCTCTGTTGTCTCTGACCATGTCGCTTTATCATTTGGAGCCCTCAACAATTCTAAAGACAACCTAGCATCTTTCCAATACATATGCATAATATCGACGAAGGTCGTGAGGCTGATGAGACAACTGCACAGAAATCGCTAAGAGCTCCAAGAAAGAAAAAATAAGGGAGCAGCATGTATGCTATAACAAGTTTCAATATAATAAATAGGATCAGATCAATACTACTCACTTATCTAAGAGAATTTTTTAATAATCCATTATATTTCTTCTTTATAACATCATAATAATTGTTCATACGTATTATATAGATTGCCTAGCCTGCTAGCAATGAATTTTGATTGATAGCTATCAAATTATTTACAACAATTAATGATTTATAAGGGGTAGAGATGAGTTTCATCATAGAGGGCATAGTACCATATAGGTTAGCTGAATAGACCTCACAAAGGCCATTCACCAACCTTGTCTCTCACTGGCATGTGCTTGCTTCATGTCCCACTTATCATATCTAGAGGTAGAAATAGGATATGTTAAGCTTTAGCTTAATAGTCTTAGACATGCATTACATATTTAAAGTCTAAATTAAGGGCCAAGTCTGTAAATAAATTGCTTTTAGGCTCAAATATGAGCATTCAAAAGGTTTAATAAAACGTAAAACTTGTTCAAATACTTATTTAAAATTATAATCATATCCTCCATATTTATAGTACATTGTTCACACTGAGTGTTTTGGGATCTAATCCTCTTATAAATTAATTTTATTTATTTTAAGCGCATAACCCTCATTTGTATAAAAAAAACTACTTAAAATATAAACTTTTAAACAATTCTTATTTCATATATAACATATCAAGCCTATTAAAAAGTCTCTGTTATATATATTTTTTTGTTACAAAGTCTACCATCTATTTTAAATAAGTTTTGATACTAGAAAAAAGATTACATATAGTAAAATAACAAAATTCCATTCACTGCAAGTTTATAACAATACTAATATGACAACTTATTTATAATAATAGCAAAAACAATCATAAAAATCCATCGTGATCACACCCAAAAAATTTAGACTTTAATATAATTTATTTTCTATTATATAACTCCTACCAAATGAATCAAGCTATTAATATCAATGAGCATGAAAAGAAAGAGAATGACTGGTGATGATAATTGTCAGTAGATTAATAACTAATCATTTTTTTTTATGGATTTTACCATTTTTGGCTTTTTCACATTAGTTGAGGCACACTCCTCCTATTGAGATTATTATATTTCAGTTGTGCATCACTAAAAATACACTAACAACAATTATTATACTTCATCGAATGACACAAATACGCGGAGAGGGAGTGAGCTAGCACTGATATCTTGAGAGGTTGAAGAGAAAAAAGTGAGAAAGGTGAACGATTCATGATTGAGCGATTTGAATTTGTAGGTCAATGATAGAATGTGAAATTTATAATTAAAGTTAAGTTAATAATTTTATTAATTTTACAAAATTAATTTATATTATATAAATAGTACAAATTAAAAAAAAAAGTTTCATAAACAAAACATGTATGCTTGTAAGTTAGGCCTTGGAAAAATAGACCTAATCTGTTTACCTAAATAGGCCTATCAATAGGCCTAAGTAAATTATATAAATAGTACAAATTAAAAAAAAAATTTCATAAACAAAACATGTATGCTTGTAAGTTAGGCCTTGGAAAAATAGACCTAATCTGTTTATCTAAATAGGCCTATCAATAGGCCTAAGTATGAACTTAGCCAATTTAACAACTAGGCTAGTTTACTGCCTATTTGGGGACCATGATTTAGGAATTAATTTTAGATAAAATTTTAGTTTGAAAAAATTTTATACAAACATCAATTTTTGTCAAGAATTGATTTTTGGCCAAAACATCAATTTAAAAAAATTTGAGTCAAACAGCTATTTTTGTCCATAATTGATTTTGGATAAAACCTCAATTTGAAACCATGGTTTTGAATAAGCCATTGAAAATAGATTTTAGAATTGTAAAAGAGCTTATAGATTATCCAATTACTATTTTACCCCTACTTTTTTCTTATACTCTCTCTCCTCTCTCTTCTTCACACCATCTCCTCTTTCCTCTCTCTTCTCTATACTCTCTCATCTCTCCTATTTCTCCTCTCTCCTATTTATTCTCTACAATTTCTCATCTCTCATATTTTAATCAAATCATACCCTTTTTAGTAATTTATTAATATAAAAAGTGATTCTACTATTAATCATCCAAAAATTTCATTTTTAAAATCTATTCTTTCCAGAATATATTCTTCCCAAAATCTATTCTTCAGAATCTATTTTTTTAAAATCTATTCTTCAAAAGCTAATCCAAATACACCCTTAGACTTAAAAAGAAGTGAGGTTGGAAGCTCCTAATAAATATCTAGTGTATTTTCACCCCTGGTGTATCCAAATTACCAATGGGTTAAGTAAACAAAAAGAGCTAGATCTCGTACCGTGCTAAAATAAGGTTTAATTTTTTATTATAATAAATATATATATTTAATATCTAATATAGTATTGATTACCAAGAATAGAATTATCTCTAAATAAAATAATATGTGTACTTATAAAAAAATGATCTAAAATTTTTTAAAGTACTCACCTCTAAATATCAAGCTCACTGTAGCTCCATCAGAGTCTCTTCTTATATTGTGTATGTTTAAATAAATATTTAGAAAATAACTTATAGAAAAAAAGAATTTTAAGATAGCTTATAAAAAAGAGTTTTTAGATAAGAGTTTATGGAAAAAAGTGATTATGAATAAATAAATATTTTGATAGTTATTTTTAAAATAATTTTTTGTATTAGTAAATATTAAAATTGGTACGATTTTATTAAAATTATGAGAAAGGGTAAAAAAGAAATGGGAGAGATGAGAGATGGTGGAGAAGATAGAGGATAGAGAAGAGAGAGAATATAGGGTGTAAGAAAAATAAGGATAAAATAGTAATTGGTTTTAAACCATAGTTTAGTCTAAAAATACTTATACACAAATATAACTATTTATTTTAATTTTTTTTAAACTAAAATTTAAGCTATAAGTACTTTTAATATTGTGATTTTACTTGTTTTTGAACAGGCCCATTATAGTTCTATATTGGCAAATATAACAATTGGGATGAAAAATAACAAAAATTACAAAAGAAATATAGTAAAATTAAATGGATGATAAAATGGTGTGGGGGTATTCATATAGAAGAAATTTATTGGTCTTAGAAATCAATGGTCTATTATATATTCTGGTTGATTTTCTTAAGAATTAGGCATACGATCTTGACCATTTTGTCTCTCATGTTTAATATTTTTTTTCACATTACCCTTATTAATTTCTTAATTTTCCCTATTTTCTTTTATTTCACGTTTAATATGCTGATTAAATCATGCCAAAAAAAACTCTCATTAAAAGAAGGGTATTTTAAGGAAGTGGCATACAATTTTTATATAATAACAAAAAATAACTAATTTAACTTATTTTTTAATCTTCATATATTAACTAAATATATGTTATATTTAAGATTAAATAGGGTAAATTTTTCTGAACAATTTTTTTTTTACTTGTTAGAGTTAAAGAACAAATTTAAAACCAAGATTGGGTTTCAAAGTGAGAGATGGATGTGCATGTGATCGACCATATCTGAGCATTTCCTTATTTTGGGGCCCTAATAATATGCCTCTTTTTGGGCTGGGCCCCTCTCCTTCTTTGTGCACCACATACTTCCATTTTACTAGATGAATGTTTTAAACTTAGTTTAGCTGAAGACAAAGCCCCATCGTCTGTGGTTCAGTTAATAAAAAAGTAAGACATACATATATTTAATTTTTAATAAATATTATTTTATTATAATTTTAGTTATAACGTTTAGAAATATATCATAATTTTTAGGTATTTAAATTTATGTTTGAGGGTAATAAACTGTTCGCTCTGCTCGATATTAACATCGCCTAAGAAGAAGGGAGACTTTGCCCTGTCCTTAGATTATAAGTGAGCTCAACCACTTTCTAAAATTTTTTGTATAAAAAAAAAGCTGACAAAGGGTGAAATATACTATTTTTTTTTTAAATATATTTAATTTATGAGAATTATTATTTTATTTTTATTTTAATCATATAATTTAGAGAAGTATACTAATTATTAGATATCTAGGTTTGTGTTTAAGATTAATTGACGATTTGTTCTACTCAATATTAGTATCATCTGAGAAGAATGGAGACTCTATCATATCTTTGGATCGGCTCAATCTCTTTATAAAATTTTTTATACAAAAAAAGATAAATATTTTAAGAAATAATATATTAATTATATTTATTAGTACTAATATTAATATAATATTTAGTCTCATAAATTTTAATTTCTACCCCCTCAAATTTTAAAATATAAGTTTTGATTCTTTAAGAGATAAAATGATTCAAGTTTTTATTAAATAATAGAAATTGATATTTATTTTTTTATTAAATATGTTTTAAATAAATTTTATTATAAAAATTTATAATTTAAAATTTGAGGGATTAAAATTAAATTAAATTTAAAGTACTAAATATTATATTAAATATATTAGTAATGTGGGTTAATTAATGGACAAATAATTATGGGGATACATGAGGGCTACAGGATAAGGGAAGATATAGACAATCACTCTCTATCAAGGCCCGTGAGAGAGAACAACTTTATGTGCCGTTGGGGCCTGAGGGAGAGGATCACATGGTGCTAGATGCAACGGCGTTAGCATGGCCCCTATCCAGGTAATTATGGACCCCAGTCAGTCACACCATTCCAATTGTGTACTTCACCGTCCCTTATTCCTTCGCCCTCCCTACCTCTGCCACCTACTCTTTCCAACCTACTCACCACTTCCCTTAAATCTATTACTTCTTTATTTGTTTTAAGAATTTGTTTTATTGGTTGGGTGGTTTTAAATAGGGCTGTGTACAATACCCATAGCCCGCTATGCTCTGCCCAGCCCGCAAGAAAAATTCCCTATCCAGCCCGATTTTTACCGGGCAGGGTCGGGCATCGGGCTGCAAAATACAGTCCATGCATTTTTCGGGCTGGGCACCAGGCATAGGGGCTGCCCTGCCCTGCCCTGCCCATGAGCACCCCTTCTTTTATTTTTTTTATTTTTTCTCTATCTTAAAAGGGAGAATATGATAGCTACTGGTGACTATAAGGTAATTTTAGAAATATAAATAGGTAAGTTGTATCTTTTAATATTTATAACTATACTAATTTTTTTTAACTTTATTAATTATCATATGATTACATTATAAATTATAATTATTTATTTTATTTTTTTAGATGCTTTATCTTTGTCAATATTAGGGAGATTGATACAAAGTTATAATTACAAACTACTTAGATTTCAACGCTTATTTTTTATATACAATGGATCTCAAGATTTTAATTATTATCTTTGTTCTCTTATTCTTAGTGAATTATAGATATTATTTAACTCTTAAAGACACATGAATATGGTATTATTTTAGAAATTCATAATTACAATTTTTTTTACAATATGAGCATGACATCACAATTTAGGCATGTCCAGCCCGCCCATACCCAGCCCGCTCATGCCTTGCCCAAAATTGTTTGAGCTTTTACCGGGCAGGGCCGGGCATCGGGCTGCAAAATGCAGCCCATGCATTTTTTGGGCAGGGCACCGGGCAGGGCGCTGCCTTACCCATGCACACCCCTAGTTTTAAAGAGGAAGAAAGAGGGGGAAAATATATTTAGTTAAAAAAAATAGAGGAAATTGGAGTTTTTTTGTCATTTAGTACTCCCCTCCTCTTTTCTCTAAAAGTGAGAATTTTTGGAAGAGAGAGAAATTTTTTATACTTTTATAACTAAATTACCTTTTATATATTTTTAATATTATAATTCTATCTTTAAACTTTTTTTTATTTTTCTCACACCTAATTTTTTTTAATTGCTAAAATTTAATAAACATAATAAATTATTTATATATTATATTAAAATATATAATAATTATAAAATTAATAAAAAATAATATTAAAATTTTATTATATTTTTTAATTTTATTATATATATAAATGAGATAAAAAAATTTAAGATTTATAAATTAAAAAAAATTGATATAAATATTATAAATAAAGAGTAAATAAATTTAAATAAAGAGATAAGGGTATATTTATCAACTTCTAATTAACTCATCTCCCTTTCTTAACTAAATAAAAAATATTATTAATTAACCCCCTACTTTTCCCTCATCCCCTTAAATTAATCTAACTTTCTCTCCCCTCAGTTAAACCAAACAAATCCTAAATATTCCTCCCATTTAATTAGATACTTTTTAATTATCCAATTTTTTTTAAAAAAAGATACATTTAAGGGTATTTTGGAACAAAACTAATAGAGAAGCTAGAAATAAACTTCCTAGGATTATTAAGGCCCACCTTTTTGTAGTAAATAACTAATAAAATATTATAAATATCCTAAATTTGTGTTTTTCAAATTAAATTATTCAAACGTAAAATTTACTGAAACTTGTCATTTTTTAATATTAGATATTTACTAAGCTTGATTAGTAAATGACAAGAAGATTTAGCAAATATCATATTTAGATAATTTAATCTAAACTTTCATTAATTATTTTAGGATATTTATAACACTTCATATTCATTAACTATTTATTATACTTTATTAGCCAATTTTACCACAAAAATCTTAACTGCTAGTGCTGGAATTCTGGCCGTTGCTTGCCAGTGGGGGTGCTGAGGTGGCTTTTTTTAAAAGAAAAGGGAAAAGGTTAGAGGTAGCAGGGTAAAAAACACAACTCTAAATTTTCATTTTAGTATATGTGGACTGATTTATAATTATTGAAATTAGAGTCACTGATTTGTCTTTCTGAAAATTTAAGGGTATTCTTCTGAGATTTTTTCAAAATAAAATATGGTTTAAATTGATATAAATAAAAAGAAAGTTGTGGAGAGGAAGTTAAAGAGAGATGGTCCGCACGAGAGCACATGATTAGAAATTTAGAATAAAAATCAAGGAAGCAGCTCGTGCACCTGATTTGTCAACATCATCCATATGGTAAACTGCCCTCTCCCGTGGGACCTTCCATTTTCAAATCACTATGATCGCTTCATCGTGTGAAAAAAAAATTAAAAAAGCGAGAATGACATTTGAAGCCCTGTTTTGAGTGTTAATTACATCTATGACCACGCATTTTGAAATTTACACAGTGAGACCCCGGTTCCTAACAAGAAAAAAGAAAAATAGTCTTGAGACGAAATTGTCCTCATCTTCCTTCCCTCGTCTTTTCTTCCCATAAAAGATTAATGCTAATCTACAAAATAATTTAAAACTGGAATACAAAACCATTAATTAAATAAGTTATGTGTTTATACATAGAGATGTGTAATCATGAGAACAAGCTCGACTCATATTAGAGAAAATTGCCCATATATAGAGAATTATTTGTCTAATGCCACATGAATTCTATGATATATTTGAAATTCTTCATAATACCTATATTTTCTGTATATAAAAATATATAGATACTTTTTCAGTCTTTAATATAAAATTTAATTTAAAAGTTGATCTTAATTATAAATATAAAATATATTTTTTATATATTTTTTAAATTATCCTATTGATACTCCCTTAACAATAATTAAATAAGAGGGGGAGGGAATTAAGAAAGATAATTATAATATTTTAAAAAATATATATATATATATATATTATACTAACTAATTAAACTAATTTCTTTAATCTCATCAAATTATTTAATTATATTATATATTAAGGATTAAAAGAGGAGGAGTATTATTGAGCAATTAATTGTTGGAATAAATACTACCTATGGTCCTAAATGAGTTAAATAAAAAAATTATTTTAATTATAAATATAATATCCTAATCTATTTTATCTTATAATATTATAATTTTCTTTATAATATGCCCCTATATAATATTGTACATATTAAAAGATTTTATTAAAATTAATTTAAATAAATATTATTAAAGAGAATATTTTAAAAAAATAATAAATAATTAATTTATATATTTTATTTAATCTATTTAAATTTATTAAATAAATTTTATACTATGCACGTAGTATTTAAGAACAATTTGTTATTAATATTATATATAAAAGAGAGAGAGAGAGAAGATGCGGAGGGAGGGAGGGAGGGAGGGAGGTGGGGTGCAGTATATCCAGAATAATGCAGTTACTCTCTGCGCTCTCTGCCGTCCTTCTTCCTTTCTTTCACTTCACTGTCTCTGCCTCTGCCGCTGCCACACGCTTGCTTGGCTCCACTCTCCCTCTGCATGCATGCACTAGGAACAGTACTCCCTCCTTGGAGGCCCCCTTCTCTCTCCCCCTCCTCCCTCCTGTTTCCTGTTTCCTGTTCTTTTTCCCCCCTCTCTCTCTCTCCAGAGTATGTCTGTGTACGAATGAAAGAAGACGCTCGAGGGGAGCATCTCATATACATATGTTCCCTCTTTCATCGGCCACTGCTCTTTCAATAATACTAACTTCACATTATTCTTATACCCGCACACACGCTCTACACCACACTTATACTTCATTGCCTTCCCTACTCTTTCATGTATTTTTATATGTGTACAAGGAAAACCTTACATATATTAGGTACCTTAATTCACACACACACATATATCGTCTAATCTATTATGAGTTTGATTTCACTTACTACTTATAGTAAAAAAAATTAAAAGATCTACTCCCTTTATTCTTTAATATAAGTTTTAATTGAATTTTTAGGTAGATTAAATAAGTTAAATAAATCAATTAATTATAATTAAATTAAATCTCATAAGATTAATTTATATAATATACTTCTTATTCTATCTAAAGTAATTAATTAACTCATATATTATTTATAATTAATTATTATTTTTAATTTATCTATAAAAATTAACTAATGGAAGAGGGACCTTATAGAGCATTGAGTCATTCAACTCTAATATTTAACTTTTAAAGCGCAGTTCTCTCAATGACTTATTTTCGTTACAATGGTACTTCTATTGAGAGTCAATAAACTAAAAATTACTACCTACATAGGGTTTTGATCTGCAAGAGACCAAGTGAAGCATCGATTGAAGTACCAACCGCTAGCTTTCAGAATCTTCAAGGTAGGTTGAACCATATAGGCTGTTTCTCTTCACGTAACTAGCTAATCTTCATTCGCTATACATGCAATAACCAATTAGCAAATGTACTAAAGCCACAAAAATGGAGTCACACAGTAGCTAGCCATCATTTAAAGAGATAATTATTTACGGTTTACATATAATATTTAGAGTAGGATCTAGCCCTTGACTAGGGTTATTCTATATATGTTGTAACGCTACAATAAAATCTGAGTTTCTGCAGTCACTCTGACTGACATTTATAAATATATACATTCACAGATCAACTATGAGACTCTGCTGACTGAAGCAATTATATGTGCATAATTGAACATGTATATGGGTCCTTTTTCACATGCTATAGCTTAGCTAGCTACTCTCAAACGCTTGCTATATATATATAGATACATATATATGTGTTGTACTAATGACGATATAGAGAATTAATTAGTAAGGACTTGACTTTTATGTATGTGTAATATACAAGTACAAAGCAGCTTCTTTATATAATTCAAAAGGGCAGATATAGATCAGAGTGACACCGTATATTAAGGTCTAGTTCTGCTCTATAATTTGAGCCTCAAAAGTGTTATCTGCATCTCATATAGATACATAGCTATTAGAGAGGCTATATATATATATTATCAATAATATAAAATTTATTTAGCTAAAGTCCTACTAAATTCTTCTAAATTTTAAATTTAAATTTTAAAAAAGACACATGTATTAAAAATGATAGTCACAAACTTTAAAACTAGAGTAAAAAATCATTCGGGTTCTGCTAATAGGATATAAGAAAAATGTAGGATATGAGTTGATATATTATATATGTATGTGTGTGTATTATCAGTACCATATCATAAGTAATGCTGATGATAGCAGCAGAATAGACCTTACAAGCCACAAGGACCGTATGCCCTCTCTGACTTGCATGTGCATGCCACAAATAAGATCATCAGAAGTTAGTTTAATTTCTCAAACCTTTAAAACTTGTTGTTTTATATATTTAACTTAATTAATTATACCGCATAGTATTAAATTGTTGTCTAAACTTGAAATTAATACATTTGCAAATAAGGATGCAGAAATTATGGGAAAAAGAGAGTTCATCATCAGAATGGAGAAATGCTGTGCTGAGACTGAGAGTGGAGCTGTATTTAAGACTGCATGTGACCTACACAGCTACTCCTTTCAATTAAACCCATAGATATATATATAGACCCCAGTCTGAAATTCTCAGAGCAAACCCTAGTCAAAAAGCCTAAGAACTCTCCCTAACTTTTGGTTTTTGCTCTCATTTCACTCCAACAAGTCGTCCCCACCAAGTATATTTGCTTATTAAGAGAATTTTGGTCTGCTTTAATATTTGTTGGATCGTTAATTTAATATTTGTGTTAGGGTGATATATATAATATTTTATATATGATCCCAAAGCAATTAAATTCTCTCTGTATCTTCTTTCATCGCTGAGCCTGCCTCTTCAAAGTATTAAGATATACTCCCTACAGTCTTATTTATAAATAGAGTTGATCCTATATATAAACAATTTGGTTTTGTCTAAAATTTTAATATATATATTTTTTATTTTTATCCCAATTAATTAAATGTTTATTTCATATATTATTAATCAACTACATCTTATATTAATTATAATTAATTCATTTATTTAATTTTCTTAATCTATCTTAAAAACATAACTATATCTTATATGAAATGTACTACAGATTATATAACATATTGATGATTTTATATGTAATATTGTTATTTGTTATATTTATTTACTTTTTTCCACATTAATTAAATCTAAACTCATGCTTGACTTCCCAACATTCTCTTGTTTAATTTCTTGCCTTACTTCCCATATGTACTTTGAACAGTATTTCCATTCATTTTTTAACCTTAATTATCAAATAATTGATTGTCACGTTCATACACACCGCAAACAACTTAATTAATAACATGAGACAAAACAAATAACCTTTTGAAAAAATTTGTGAGTTCATTTTGTAATTAGTTGTGAGTTATAAAAATGGACATTGTTTTATACAACAAAATTTAGGTATATTCGGCATCAATCTTCCACTAAGACCAAGTCACAGCCTCATAGCTCATAGAACACTTACAAAAGACTTACGATATTACTTATCAAATGAGCATTCACAACGGTAAAATGTAGTGAACATACGTTCTTGTGAGATAAAAGCTCATTCTTTACTATTTATTTATAAATGAACTTACTTGGGCCTCATAAATTAATAATTTGTCAATATTATATTACTTGCCATGTTCAATGTTTTCAAATACAAAATGGGTGAGCCTAACAATTTTTAAAATATTTTGTATAAAAAAAGTACAATTAACACATTTTTATTCTCTCAAAAAAAAATTATCTACAATTATATAGTAAAAAAGGGAGTGATAATTTTTTTTTAAACCTCCAACTCATTTAAAAGGAAACAAATTGAATTGAGTCTACTCAACTAAACATAAATGGGAACACTTTTAATTTATTATAAGCTGAAAAATATTGTGGAAAATAGTTGTGATTAATTAGAAAACCATAATATCATGAGAAGAAGAATTTTAGAAAGAAGAGTAGGAAAATATGGTGGGGTGACAGGCAGGGGATAGAAAGAGGAGGAGTGAAAGTTCTCGTGCGAAACTTAAGGCAAACCACTTGCTCCGTACACTACAAATGAAAACAAACTGAAAATATCAAGCTGATAAAACTGCTTACACATCCCGTGGACCTCACTTTCGTTCATTTACTCCCTTTTTTACACCTAATTATTTAAATAAAAACAAATTTAAGAAATGAAAAAAAAGAAATTAAAATTAGGCGACATAAATAAATAATTTAAGAAATGATGACGGAGATGATGGGGTAGGGGGACCCAAAAGCCACAACCCACCACCACCAGCAGGTGTCGATAGGTCCACACGAGTGACATATATATAATTCCAAACTTTGCACATGCCATATATATATATATATAATTTCAATATTAATATTGTGTGTGTGTGTGTGTGAGGACAATATCTTTTGTTATCCATCCAATTAATCCTTTGTTGCCAACAAAAGTTGTGTTAATTAATATACCTGTTGTATCCCATCCTCGGATCTCATCTATCCATGTTTCTTCATCAATCCTCTTGTTTTATATATAAAACATATTTTAAAAAATACTCTTAATCGTTAATGCTTTTTTAAGTTACTTAATAGTTTCAGAAAATATTGATATTTTTCTGAATATATCCATATTTAATGAGGCTAGTAAGAGAGATTAAAAAATAATAGGGATAAAATTAAAAATTATTTAAATTTTATGATAAATTTGATATTTTCAATTGTTTTCAAAATATAAGCGAGCTAGTATGTGCATATGTTAACTTTATATTTCCTCTTATCTCAAATATATAAGCCACTTTTAATTAAATTAGATATAAATAAAAACAATTAAAATTATTAAATTTGTGATAAATTCTAAATGATTTTTAATATTACCCTTATTAGCTATATTAAACCCAAACATTATATTAATTTATAACTACTATTATTATTAAATATGGGTATATATACCTTAAAAGTAATAAATACCTTATAAGAAAGAGTAAAAACAACTTTTAAAAGTTAAAACGCCCTGTAATAAAGACAGAGGAATAGAAAACATGCTGGTAAAGGACCTCTCATTAATAACAGTACCATGGTATGTATGAAATATATTTAGGATGTGGGAATTAATCCTACTCATCCAAATATTTTACAGGAATTTTTGTTTTCTCTACAAACTCTGTCTATATAACTTGCAAATTAATCAGCTCCATATCCACATTGCTTCCGTGGGAAAATACTACCTTGTTCATTAATTATGGTTCCAGAGAGTCTCTCATATTGTTTTATATATACTTTGCCTTCATATTTACCAATAATTAACTAAAATCGCCATCACTCAAAACACTCATCTGATTTCAATATTTACAATTTTTAACCCAATAATAATAATAAAAAAAACTATTATCGATCTGAAATATAAGTCACACTATGACCCATCTCACACATATTGGAAAAAGTGGTCAAAATTAGTTTTTTTCTCATTAATTCTGTTCTAATTTTTTTTTTCAACTTTGCCCTGGATAACTAATTAATCTAATTTTGATTGCTTCTCACTATTCCACTCTCTTCATTTGTGGACCCCCAAATTTTGAATTAGAAATACTGGTAAAAAAATAAGCATTTAATGATACAGAGTGATACTTATGTTTTGGGTTCCTGGACTTTCAATCAAAATTTTTCAGATCCAGTTGAAAAATAAGTTTGGTTTATATCGATCATCAAAACAATTTTTATTTATGATATTTTTTCACAATATTCACTATATATATATATAATCAAATTAAATAGTGTAAAAGGTTAATTGGGGTATTTTTCATACAGGTAGCTAAAGGGGGAAAAAGTGCAGAAAAAGGTGGGCACATTTTTCTTTTTAATTTTGAGCAAACATTTGGCATAAATACCTCAACCACTTCATTGAGCAGTACAATCTTCATTTCTGTAAGTAGCTAGTTACAGATGTGAAGCACATCTAGCTGGAAAAAGCCCTCAAGCACACATATATACTAATAGAAGTGGAAAATCAGAAAGTCACTTTACTCACACACACATATGTGTGTGCGTGTGCGTGTGCCTTCCTTCTTCTTCATATGTCTTCTGCTAATTCTTGTATCCCTTCTTCTCTATTTACAGGTTAAATTAAACCACATGGACGTACACGTACACTTCATTATTATTTAACTGCTCTTGAAATTATTATTACAGCAAAATGATTGATGATAACTTAGAATTATTATATATAATTTAATTTTATATACAAGGATTGGGGACCATAAAACGACCCATAACTTTAAATTGTTTTTTATGATAAAATAAAAATGAGCTCACATGGTTGCATGTGAGGGGAATGGGGAGGGTTTTTAAATTTTTAATTTTCAGATTAAAATTTAGAACTTTATGTTTATCTTTTTGCTATAGCTGCCTCCTGCTTAGCTGCCCCCAGGCCAGCTTTGAAGGAAGAATTTTTCAAGTTTTAAAATTCAAATATTTCAATCAGATCCTTTTATTTTGGAGGGATAGATAGAAGATGATGACGATGACAATGACTATGACTCGAATATTACAGAGCGGCTGAATTTTCATTGGTTGCTTTGATTTGTCTTTTCATAGGAAGATTATTGTTGTTTACGCATATGACATGTTTGCGAGTGTTGTGTTGTGAGTGATGAGTATGTGACCCACTGCGCACTCACCGGGAAAGTAAGCCAATTTAATTTGTTGGTAAATACTCAAACTTTCTTCGTAAATTGAATTACAGAGAGCCTACGCTAACTCAACTGGCAGTTTGGATTCAAGCTTTCAGTAATAATTGGCAGAGTTTTGCCGCTCTTTTGATTCTCACCAGCTTCATACAGAAAACCAAACCGATCATTGCATCGATTGAAACTATAGGTTAAGGGTCAGCGGTTTAGACTAGAGTCAACCCGAGGGTCAGATAATAAAATTAAAAATTCGGGGGAACAATTTTTCTAACATACGTAATTCTTTCAAAAGATCAACAGACTCAAAGAATCACCTTCCAAAAGTGGCAAAGTTTAGTCATTTCTTATATGTATATATAACGATTTTTTTTTGTCAATTATCTGCTAGTTAAAAGAAATCAAACCAGGTAATCCACTAAACCTAACGGTTTATCCGAATCACGACCAGATCACCTTAAGTAGTTTTTAACTAGGTTAACAGATTATCCAGACTGTCAGGTGGTCGGGTTCTGGGATGACTCGGCCGGTCTGGTGCAAATTTATGAACTAATTATTTCGATTCAAACTTCTAAGTTATAACCAGCTTAAACCTAATATGACTTTGGATACCGGTTGGTTAAATAAAAGTTAGAGAGAAAGAGAGAGAATTAATGTTACTATTATACTCTCTTTTTTTCACAGCCTTCTCTCTCTATAAAGCTGGTAGATCGATTTATAAATGGTAGAGTGGTCCATGAGAGCTAGATAGAGATAGCTAGTTGAGAGCTACAGCTTTGTAGGGGCAATTGGGCATGCCCTTATAATTCCTCTCCCTCTCTTCTTTCCTATATTCTCTCCTCCTTCTTCATTCTACATTTCCTCTCTTCTTCTTCTTCTTCTTACGAGAGACCTGAGGGCCAATTCTTCGTTCAAGTCCTGGTCATGCTCTTCCACAGCTTTCTTGAACTTCTTGAGCTTCTTAATTCGTTAATTGGAATTAGCCCTAAAAGAAGCTCAAGAAAGCTGTGGGATAACATGGCGACTCAGGCTTATTCTTTAATTTAATTTCCTCGTTTCAGATCTTATTTTGTACCGTGAGAAGCTCGAGAGAGATAGAGAGTTGCAGAATTTTCCGTCGAAGAACCACCACGACGACAACAACGACGGCGCGTACGGTGAGGAATTTCCGACAAGTTTGCTCTTTTTGTTATCCTTATCCTTTCGTCGACTGTGATTAAATTATATCTCATATGTGGTAATTAATTATCTTAACCCATCTCTGTGAATTTGCGCCTTAATTAATGTCTCAGTGGCTAGATCCATCTGAATCCAATCCTTCTCTTTCTCTCTCCTCCCTGTCTCTTTCTCTCTTTAAGGAAAGAACAGAAAAAAGAAGAAGATCCGGTGTACCGGAAAAATCCATATCAAATCTCTCGTCTCCCAAGGTATGACTGTTAATTTACACAGATTCAATAGTTTTCTGTAAATGACTTCATGAAGTGAGGGTGAAGGAGAAGAAGAAGGAACACGTTAATTTTGAGCCATGCAGGGTATAGTAGCGGTGAAAAGTGATAGATTTGAAGCGGTGAAAAAGAAAAAGTTACAGAGATTTGAAATGATAATAATGGTGCACAGAGAGAGCGAGAGAGAGAAGAAAGAAGAAGATCCGGTTTAGCATATTTATAAATCATGATGAGGTATAGTAGTTTGTTTAGTGTGTTGGGGGCGAATCCCTATATCTCTCTTCCTACATTTCTGTGAAAAAGGTTGGCCTTTGTCGCCATGTGACATCATTTTTTTAAAATCACTCCCTCTTCTTCCCCACTTGACATCATTTCTCATTTCTCACTCTCACATTTCACATTTCACATTTTAACCCTTCTCTCTTTCTCTCTCTACATACAGCCAACTTGCTGAAATCACTGTAATTCATGATACCTTTTTGTTGTCACTATTGGTATGTTTTCAATCTTTTTTTTCAATTTGTACGCATAAACCAACTAATTGATTGAAATTGAGTTGTTAATGAAATATGGTACCTCCTATTAAGAGGAGAATTTCATACCATTGGCTAATACTTCCCTTTCTATATTCCTCACATTAATTTATTCAATATATATCTTTCGACAACTTTTTTTTCTTGGTTAATTTAGTCCTCAACTTAATTAGATCTTTCAATTTTACTACCCGAGCTATTCCCAGATTAATTATTTTTACCCCCCATGAATAATAATTAGGTTAAATCTCTTAATTACAAGCAGGCATTGATTAGTTATCATGTTATTTATTTAATGTGCTTATTATCCATGTAATTTGCTTCTTATTCCATAATGTGCATACACACAGAGGATTCGGAGTGATAATGTTGCCATGGAAGTCAAAAGAAGGTCTGCAATGTGGTAGAGGGATATAGCTATATATATATTAATGTAGAAAAAACAGATATATGGAGAAAATAAGATTAACTCAAAATAGCAACTTTACCAAATGATAAAGCATAAATAAAGTGTTTACAATTTGAAAGGTTTAGCCAGAGGGAATGCAACAACTTGTGCAGAGAGGGGGGTAGGTCCCCCAAAAATCAGTTTAAAAATCAGACACAATACTCGACAGAGAAGCGTGGCCACGTTTCTGAGCTTCCTAAAAGATATGATTATTTAGATAGTACCCTGCGTGTGTGTTTGTGTTTTATATGCATTATGCAGTAACTGTGACGAAGGATGCCATGTATTAGAATAACTTTTACAGGTTTTTCTCCTTCTTCTTGTTTTTTTTTTTATTTATTTGGTCAGATGGGAAATGGTAGTGGGAAGTTTGAAGTTCGAACACAGAAACACGAAACCCCAACTACTGAGAATCTCACATGAATGAATCTCAGTTTTCATGAACTGTGACACAACATTGTATGAATTATGTTATTGTTGTTGCAGCAGGATCATCATCAGAAGAAGTAGTGGGAAAACAAAAACGAAGAAAAAAAGCTTAAAATAAAGACGATCTGATGAGTTCTGAGCCAAGTTTCGTAGTACGGAATTATTCTTTGCTTGCTTTTTGAGACCATAGAGTTTGAATCCCAGCCTTTATTTTTCGGAAAGAAGAAATGCAGTTTACTACTTGTGTATATATACGGTGCCCATGCAATGTAGTAAAACTTGTCACTCAATTATCTCTCTACTTTTTTTGCGATATAGTCAACCTAATCATGTAGATTGATAAGGTCCTAGGGTTATATGTATGTATGTATGTATGTATGTATGTATGTATGTATGTATGTACGTACGTACGTACGTACGTACGTATGTATAGAGATAAAAAAGTGGTCTTTAATTTCACACATCATTAGACACACAGGTATAATAAAATTGATGAGTCGAATCAATAAGGAAAGTATTTAAGGAAGCTAAGTGATGATTTTCATAAGGAACATGTCATTTTAGGTAAGTTATAATTATAAGCGAAACATATAATGGAGCTAGAATCAGTTACATTTATTTGTTTAATCTCAGCGTGGGATTTATCTTAAAACAAACCCTTCAATTAGTTCTTATACTTATAATTAGAGAAAATACCTATTTTTTCTTATATATTTAATTAATCGCATTTTTTTATGAAATGATCAGTGATAAGTCCTTGTGTATAAATTTTTATTTGTTAAAAGGACTCTGACATGTTTTTATATATAAAAAACACGTTACTATAAGAATTTATACACACAAAAGGTACTAGTATTGTATGAATTTCATATCAATATTCCAACTCAAATTTTTCTTACCAATCAACAGAATTTTTAAACAGTAAATTTTCACTAATTTTCCCTTGCAAACACATCATTAAGGAGCAGCATCTGTTTTAATTTCCCTCAGACCTTTCTATGGATGAATATTGATAGGTAAGAACATAAGCTAATAATAAGGTTAAATGAAAACTTAATCACGTTCAAAAACAATATATATATATATATATATATATATATATATCTGTGAATATGGATTCTACTATTGAGAGCATGAGTGCAGGACCCCACTTCAGTTAGCTTCCTTTTTCTCAAGTCCTAATGTGAGTATAAAAAAAGGCTAATTAACATATCCACACATCTTAAAGCCTTTTCATCATTTAAACTTCACAACTCATCAGTACTTCTAATCTTCACCGACCAAGAGGACACTGCACTCACCTTCACATTCAGCTCATATATATACTGATATGTATTGTGTGTGTGTGTATACTTACCAGAGAAACCCACAGATAATTAAAACATGACTCGCGCACACACATGTATGTATAAAGTGGGTAGTTGTATGAAAGAGAAGGGACAGTAAGGGCAGCATGAAGTGTAGGGTATGGTATGACGTAAGAAAACTGATGAACTAAAACAATAATGACACTGTTCTCTTTCTGATGTGAACGTGCCCCAACAATCTACAAAACCAAAACCATATTCCTTCACTCATATCATCATGTATACCAAATTGTGTATTTAAGTATGATAGATAGTTGATAATTGAAAGATAGTTGAATTATTTAAATATGATATTCTCAGTTCAAATTAGACTATATGTATAGAAAAAGACTTTGTTGGGTGAAGCAAATTAAGCCTACTTCACTAATTTTTATGTCTCCGAATGATTAATTTCTAATTATTGTCTAAGGGATTAATTTCTAATTATTATCTAAGGGATACCGCCTAAACCAAGAAACATATATCATATTATGAATACAAGTTTCTTTTGTTGACTGATATCAAAACCATCATGATATATATAGAGAGAGGGGGGGGGGAATGTAGCATGTATCATGTATGGTTGAATCTACTACATCATGTTGTGGAAATTACTGTCTTGACCTGAATGGGTCCATGACTGTCATATAACTAGCATAGTTAAGAGAGCTGGCTAGAGGTTGATCAGAATTATTAGCCAATCGATGTTGAACTTTCTCTTCTGGATAAAATCAATGAAGCTCTACGTATGTACTACTAATTAATGTTTTTTTTTATAATTCACATAATGTAAATATCGAGACGATTGTCTATTAATTAACATATCTCCTGTTTAACTCTTTTCACCCATCTCCCCACATCACAAAGCACAAGAAAATCTACCTTTAGCAGTTCTTATATTTCTCCAAGGAAAACAGAAAGCTATTTCTATTACTATATATTTATATATATATTGACCAAGAATCAGACAAAAGAACATCTTTTGACTGCAAATAAGTATACTCATTTAACCAGCATTATCAGTTCAATCCCTTAAACAAATAATTACAGAGAAAACCATTAATGGCTTTTTTAATTTGATATAAACAAATTAATAATATGTTGAGAGGCCAAAGGGGAAAAAGAAAGAATAAGATAAGAAAAGCAGAGACATCGTGATCAACAAGTTAAAAAGTATTTGTCAGAAACAGACGAAAAATAAGAAAGCCATTAAATCAGGAACAAATCAGCGTGTATGTTAGATTAGTGGGTTACATTAGGATATTGATCCTTGCAATTAAAGGGACATTGGCCATATGACTTTTTCTTATTGCATTATCATCTTTTGAAAAAGAAAAAAGAGGTGTTTTTATTTATTGGGTCTCTCCCTTTTTTATTCAACTCGAAAACGCGTACGATTGTTTACTGTTCCTAATACCCTCACGAGATCAACAAAGAACAGGCTCGTCTAATTCACAATTCAAAATTTTTAATAAAACCATTCATGACTTTTAATTATTTTATTAATTTCATATATACATGGACAAAATAGAGGTGATTACTTCCTTTCTTATATATCACTCCAATCCCTATCATAAGTCAATTTCAATTAATTCTTACATATCAAATAATGACAATTAAATCATTAAATATATCTTAAATTGATAATTTTTCTTACTTTGCCCTTATTAAATTTTTCTCTTTCCCCTAATGATCGGAGTTATATGTCCACATATTCAATCTTTTTTCTTCATTACTTTAGGGAATCTAGATTCTAATTAATACTAGTTCATCTTGAGAGCTAGTAGGGATTAAAATTTGAATCTTAATTAGTTGAAATCAAATTAAATAATTAGTAATTAAAAGAAACGGTACTTGCAGGTGGATCGTCATATATATATATATACACACACACACACAAACACACACATATAATCTAAATTCTGGAATCTGACAAACTATAAACTTAGAAGGGGAAAAATAGAAAACCCTAGTTATCATCTAGAAGCCGAAATAGATGCTGCTGATCTATGCATTATATATATATATATATAGATATAGATATGTAGGTTTCTTTAAAGGAGATGAAAAAAACAGCATAGTACAGTTTTCTGAGGAAATTGTTAGGGGGTTCCTTATGGTTATTCCTTTCCATAAAAGCTTTCACCTAACACTCCAGCCATCACTAGCCAATTGGCTTAAAGGCCTTCATAAGCCAAGCTGTTATTGGACGAGGAAGCTTCACATACACAAGAGAGAGATAAAGTCACAGTATGGTCACACCTCTCTCTGTGGTCCATCGTCTAACAAATTATGATATTTAAAAACAAGCAACAAAAATTTCACTTCACAGAAAAGAAAAATCTATTTCAAAGTGTTTGTTCTGACTCGATTATATTTTAATCAGAGCAAGATCTTCACCACCGAGGGCTTGGTTTAAACAGAGGTCTTGAGTTCAAAATTGGGAATGCAGCAGCAACTAGTGTAGGACCTCGGTTCAGGTTAGTCTGAGCTTTAGGATCGCTGGATGAATCTGTAGAAGCTAAGGGATCTTTTTCTTACTGTAAATTATACGGATAAATTTATGAAAACAGTGGATGTGACTGAGAATGATGTGAGATATATATATATATATATATGAATGATTGATTAATTAATAGGAAGAAGCTACAATAATGTGTGTGATGAGTCTGGGCAGGCTGGAATGGATATTTAATTGCTGAACCAGCTGTGAGTTTGTCGAGCGATGAAATTAATAACAGATCGAATTGGGTTTTAAAGAATTAAGTGAGACGTGTTGGGTATTTACAAGACTCGAATGATGACATTTGATCCACCATTAATTCTAACTTTTGCCTGCAATGGAGGCTACACATGGGGGGACGCTTTAAAACAAAAAGAAAATGCTTAGTTTTAGGGCAAAGTAGATTTTAATTCATTAACAGCTAGCTAGCACATACAGAGAAAATATAATCATATAATAATAATAATCTTGATTCAACACAGAAAACAATTTTAAAAGAGATAAATAAAATAAAATAAAAATCCCACCATACATACATCTATATATATATAGAACGCATCTATATATCACAAAACATGTTTGTCATGTGCATTCAAAACAAAATACGCACCCCTCCAACATTTCCCAGATAAAAGAAGGAAAAAGAATGAGAGATGAATTAGACATAAACCAAACATTATTCAAATTTTTCCCCTTTGTGTATTTCTATACTAATGGTTCAGTTCAATGGAGATTCTTGAAGAAGAAGAAGAAGATTCCGAATCTTATACATATATCAGAGAATTTAATTATTTGTAGTATGAAATCTGAGAAGGATCTAAACGGAGATGCGAGAATTACGAGCATAGGTTGAAGAAAATACCAAGAATCTAATATCCAAACATGGAAAGTTGGTCGTCGTTGACCCTATCTGTATCTTCCCACAGCTTTATTGAACCGCAAGAAGACGATTTGGCATGCATGTAAGAGAGGCGAGAGCTTGCTTTCTCTTCGATGCAGTTCAAGAAAGCTGTGGAAGAATACAGAGAGAGCCATAAATGGCTTTATGGAAGGTTCATGACAGAATCAAAACCCTAATTATACAGAGGAGGAGGAAGAAGGTAGAGGGAAAGATAATGAAAGAGGAGAGTGAGCGAGAGATGGAAATAGAAAGAGGAGAGAGAGAGGGCTTAGGTGTAGGGGAAGAGAGGAAAGGAGGGGGAATTTATAGGAGAATTTAGGGTTTTTTATTAATTAAATTTTATTTGTTTTTAAGAAAATGAAATTTAATTCTGGGATATCACCAATCCCTAGAAGAATATTGGGCCTAAGATTACAGGTTACTGAACCCTGCCTTTCTGGAACCCTAATTAAAAAGCTGACTACGTGTGATCCCATTAGACCCCCTAATTTAATGGTCCTACTATATAATTAAATTAATAAACATCTCATTAATATTTGTGCGGCCATGATACACCTTGCCGGATCTGACGGTGCCGGTTTCCTCTTGTTGGGGCACATCATGGTCCCGTCTTTTTTTGGATTTTTTTTAATCCATCGTGGACACGTCATTACTTGGAATGCGTCTTTTTATTATTATTATTATTTCGTCATGAGAACTTTTCAAATGCTCATTTAGATACGTTAGTGTTGCCTTTTTTTTTTAATAATTTTTTAAAAAAATTAAACCCACTTACAATTTAAAGTTATAATAAAATTTTTATTTCTTATAAATAATATTAATATTAGATAGATTGAACTATTAATTACTCTTAAATATAAATTTAAATATCCTTAAATTGTGATGTCTCTCTAATATTAATGTCGCCTTTTAATTATTTTTTTAAAAGGATAGATTTTTAGAAAAATTGATAAGTTAAGTCTAAGAAATTCAATGGATAAAAATATATTTAGAGGTTTAAAATACACTTAAATTTTAGAAGAATAGATTATAAAGCAAAAATATTTACTTACAGTCAATACATGTAATAGAATTTATAACATGATTTACAAAGCCAAACATGATGTAATTTATTTTTTAATTGTATTGAACATAAAAATGTACTTTCTATAATCTTAATTATAATAACTAATTAATTTTTATATATAAATATATGAAGCTAATTAAATTAATTAATTATAATCAAATATAACTATTTAAAATAAATTTATAATATATAATATTTAATATATTTAAATTAATTAACTAGCTCTTATATTAATTATAATTAATATATTTATTTTTAAATATATTTAAAAAAATTAACTAACTCTTATAATTAAAATTAGAGGTAGTATTTGATTTTAAAAATATATAGTGTGATGTGTTTAACATGAATGGATGACTCGATATCTTTAAACGCTCATGATTTAATTTATTGCCAATTAAAACTCTTAATATTAAAATATATTGATATTATTTTCACCAAATATATATAATAGTTAGCCGCAAAAAACCTTTATATATATATATGTATGTATGTATGTATATGTATATGCTTGGAGTAATAGTAAATATTGATTACAGTGAAATAGATCATTGAGAATTTCCACAATTTAATTTGGCTCTCTTTTAACTAGAAGATCGATGGCGGAATAAAATAAATAAGTAATATAATTATACTTATATTCTTATCAATCAGAAAAAAGGATTCGTTATTATGACCACATTTTTAATTAATTATAAATATAATAAATCATTTATAAATTATTCCATTCTATTGAGGCTTTTTTGTTACTCCAACAGTGGAATGAGATAATCAGTCTACTCCTTGCCCGTTTATATAGTACTATCTGTGATTCCACTTTATTGTATATTATATAACATGTAATTTAAGATTTATTTTTTAATATCATTATATTTAAAAAAAAAAATAGTATGAGTTGGATCTAGCTTGATGACTTATTAAGGTTTAAAGAAACACTTATATATATATGTTTCCTTATCGTTTAGATCCCATTTCGCTAAAAACATTTTTCTCTCAATATTATATAGTCCTATAATTTTCATTTATTTTTTTAGGGCTTTACATTATCTTTCATATGGTGTGACTTATATATATATATATATATATATATATATATATCATAATCTCTTACAGGACTTGTTCAAGTGTAGCGATTAATATTAAGGTATGCCATAAAAAAACAATTTATTTCCCAGCCTGATAATAAAATAATTAAGTAGTCATATATTTTCCACAATATATTGTTCATGATTTTTTATTATATCCTATAAATTAATTTTGCTGTCAAACAAAGGAGAATTAGAATAAAGGACATATAGTATATGATATTTATTGGGAATGACAGTAAAAGTTATAATTATTTATAAATATTATTAAAATAAAAATAAAATTACTAAATTATCCTTTACCAAACCATCTTTTTTTTCCTCACATTTTATTTTTAAACTAATATGAATTTTTAAATTTAAATAAATTAAACCAAATTTCTCCCAATATTTATATGTCTATCGCAGAAAAATAATATAAACATTGATTAATCTGATTAAAAAATCGACACAAAATTTGATAGAAAATAAAAATTATATAATTTTAAGAAAATTTGAGATAATTTATAATTTATTATACATGTTAAAATGTAATAAATATCTACAAAATTAAAAAAAAATCGAAACAAAGGAAGTCTGCATGTTTAGAATAGCTTTATATCAGTTTTAAAACTAAAAGATCCAAGATATCATATATGGATGAGATGTTTTTTGTTAAATAATTTTGAGGAGTGAGTATTATAATACACACACGTAATATAAAACCCTAACAAATTACACCATCTATTTCTAATAAGCATACATAATATAACATGTTATAAATTTTAAATTAATATTAAGAGCATATAAATTTAGTTTTAATTTGTGTAAAAAATCTATATTAGTTTTAAAAATAGAATGTGGGAGATAGTGAAAGAGAAATTGCAGGGGTTTAAAATTCATATTAATTTTAGAAATAGAATATGAGAAAATATAGTTTGATAGGTAGCAATTTAATAATTTTATATTTTTATTTTTAAATCTGGTTCTTCTAAATAATTACAGCTTTTATGGTCATTCGTACTAAATATAATCTATTGTAAGTCGTTTATTCTAATTTTTGAAACAATGAATTAAAAGGCTGAGTTTTTCTTACAAAATATCCATAGGATTTATTTAAAAGGTTAAAGTATAAATTTACATAAAAAAATTTCATACATATGCATACCCCTTTTGCACCATTATATATTTTTTTTGTTGCCAAAGTGTTCATGGAGGCTTTCAAACAGTGCAAAAATACAATGGCTATTAATACGACTCAATGCAGGCCTATTACTTTTTTATACTTTCACAACAGTATAGGCTCACACAAAAATTAACAAATGTAGGCTGTGATATTTTTGCATCGTTTTATGATCTTTATGTAACTTTTGCATTTAAGGAAACTATAGTGACATGTGAACGTTCATAAAAAAAAATCATAGGTGGATTTACACTTGACACTTATATAAATTAAAAAACACAATTTATGTAGCAGATGAAAGGTGTTAGTCCTAATTAGAGGGGTCTTGTCTGCTGAATATAAAATTTTAAATTTAAATTTATATAAATATACAAAATATTTTTAGAATGACTACCTGGACTCAAATAGTGTTAAGGAAAGTTTTTTTTAAAGTGTATTTGGCTCAATAAAAATGAAAATAAGAGAAGAGATTTTAATAGAGGAAGAGAAAAGGAAGGGAAGATGTGAGATTTTATTATTAACTTATTTAAATTAACATCAAGAGAGAAGAGGGTAGGAATTTTTATATTATCTTATTTAGTTCATTAAGAAAGAGAAAAAAATATTTTTATATAAACAAATTAACTTTTATATTATTTTATATAATATTTTAATAAGATATAATATATGAATAATATTAATATATTAAAAAATTATAAATATATTAATATTATAAATAAAAATATTATATCTTTCTTTTTAAATTTCTTTAAATTTAGAGGAGAAATAAAATTTTCTCTTTTCTTTTAAAATTTTTTATTATCTAAATAAAAAAAAAGAAGTAAACTCTCTCCATTTCTCTCCCCTCACCTAAAATACCTCATAACAAACTAATCCTTAATGAAGCAGGAGAATGTTTAGATCCAATCCAAATAACCATGTAAAAACTGAAAGAGAAATAGGCATTGCTGATCTGGACAAGTACCGTGTGAGTTGTTGGTCGCAACCAGCCAACCTACAACCACTGCGAGCCAGAGATCTGCATCCTGTTCAACGGAAATTTGTACCCCACGCGCTTCGTTGCACGTGTATTTCACTGTTCAGCAGACGGCGCAATTAATGATCACGCGAATTATTGCTTCTTTATTTTAACAGTGTGATGGCTATATAATATGAATAATTAAAGATTTTGATACAAAAAATACAAAAAGAAAATAGATCGTTCAACAAAATACAACAATCTACTGCTAATAACAAGCTGATGATCAACATGATAAATAATCTTATCTCTATAAAAAATATAAATTTTAATTTTAAAAATACATTTATTAAAAAATAAAAACTTTTTACATTTTAAATTTTAAAAAAATAGATATACCCTTAACTAAAAAAATACTATATTAGTTAGAATTTGCAATAAATTTTATATTTTGCACCATAAATTTTTTTTGGGTTATTAGAAATTGGCAGCAATTACAAATATGACTGGATAGTGATTTTTGGGTTGGTGTGGGGTTGTATATGTAAGAGTAAGACAAGGCAGATGCATCAAGGAATATAATCAAATATGCTAGATTGCTTATATTCAAAATATCTTGAACAACTTATATTTAATTATTTTGAGCTATTTTAAAAAAAAAATAGATTGGGTACAAAAAGGGACGGACCCCTAACTTGATTGTCTTTTATTAAAGGGTTCATAAATTAAAAATAATAAAAAAATTATAAAGAGAACTGCTCAATTAATTGCAATACATTGATATAATAATACTAAATACCTATCCCCATATCTTTAATATAAGATATACTTATCTAATATTATTTATAATATATTTTTAATATATTTTATATAGACTAAAAACACTTTAAACTCTATTAACACTACGTTAAAATTTAACAATTTTATAAATTTTATCTTTAATTAATATATATTATTAATTATATCTAATGAAAATAAAATAAATATTATTAAAATAAAATTATATATTCATATAAAAATTTATTTATTTACAAATAAATATAACTAAAAAATTGTTTATCTCTATCTTATAAATAAAAGTAGACAAAATATTTTAATAAAGAACTAAATTATAAAGTGAATTTTATATTAAGTATATGAGTATACATATTAATTATATTAAAAACAATATCATTTATCGAGTTGTGGAAAATACAACTTTTGGTGTGGGGCTCTTGTACAATATATGGGCCAGGATGAATTATACTAATAAAATATATTATTACTATTATTTCATTACCACAGAAGAATGAGAGAGTAAAGTACAAGTTTTTTTTGTTTGGCTTGAAAGTACCAAGTTAACTTTGCAAATAACTCATTATTAGCACACGTGGAAGCCTGTAAATCACAAATTCTCGTTACATTACATCCTCTTATACTGATCTAAGTGTCAAGAATAAAAATCAATTTATAAATATTATTAAAGTAATATGCTTAATTAATATTTACGTTTACAATTATAGGAAATTATACATCCCTCGCATTTGAGGAGAGGTAGAGAGATGTGTGCGAGAAGGATTCATCAAGTAAACTTAATTTAATGATAAATTAACTATATTATAAAATAAAAGAATTGAGGTTCAATTCTATTTCTAAAACAAATTAAAAAAATATATTTTAATTATAAAATATCAATATAAATTAATTAATTATTTATATATATTTTTTATTTAATTCTATTTATAAATTTTAAATTTATAAGATGGTAAAGTGTTTTCTACAACATTTTTTTTGTTTGTTTAAATATTTAATTTTTATAATTTTATTTTTAATTAATTATAAATAGAACCTCAGATAATAACATAATAAAAAAAAGTGTTGAATATTGGCTAAGTGAGGAGGTGAGATGCACCGAAAGGGGAGGTGAGTGAGGAGAGGAATGGCAGAACCGTCCAAGAACAAAAATAGAAGAGGGGGCAGGAGACGAAGAAGACAAAACTGAGGCTCACATGGCAGCATGTGGGGGTCCCCACCGGAGTTGGCTGCGACGTGCGCTTGTACCCCCATGGAATTGGGGAATGCTTGTTCCAGGGTATAATCGTCATTTCCTCCTTTTCGGGCAGCGCCCCGCATTTACCGGGGGATGAGGTCGCTTTGTCGGCCAGCTTATTTTCTGTCACCGCCTCTCCTTTATTATCCTAATTTATATGTAACATATACCATATTAATTCCATTTTATTCTTCCAACTTTAAATTACTTCGTTAAAAAAATAACTTTAAATTAGAATAGGACATTATTTAAAATATTAATATTATTAATTTTCAAATAAAAATGGAGATGGTTCAAATTATCGGCCTTTTATCAATCAATTATTTTACTACGTTTTATTTTGAACAATAACAATTTCCATTAGCGGAGAATATAAAACTGTTTTGAAAACCAAGTAAAAAACGAAAATGGGATAGCTTTCAATTCCCATATATTTTTATCTATTTTTAATGACATGCATTGAGCACTTTCTTGAATATTTCTTAAAAATGAGATTCCTTTCTGTTGAATATTTGAAGGATGACCCCAAAAGAGTTATAACAACTACATACTGAATACACGCCAGCAATAATTATAAAGTTTAAACCGTGCCACATTTTTTAAAAATATTAAAATATATGCATGTACACGTTTTTTTGTGTTTAATAGGATAATTATAGATTATGACAAAAATTGTCTACTAAAGTTATAAAATATGAAATGTAAGTGGAGTAGCCTGATCTTTATAAGATACTACCTCTGTTATTTAATGTAACTGTAAATTAATTTTTGTATATACTCAATAAATTAAATAAATTAATTATATATAAAAATTAATTAATTAATTTAAATAAATTAAATATTATATATGAATTCGTTTTAAAAGAATTATATTTTATTATAATTAAATAATTTATTTAATTTTATTAATCTATTTAAAAAAATTAATTAATTATTATATTAAAAAGTAAATGATTACCATTTGTATTGAATGCTTCTTATAAATAAAAAGATATTCCAATACTAATTATCTCGAATGTATAATTAGACTATGGCAACATAAAAATGTAATTTTTTTTGGTGTGTGCGTGATGAATTAGATTTGATACATTTACTTCACTCATTTTTCACATTTCCAGAAGACGAAAAAAAACAAAGACTAGCGTGTCTTGCCACAATTAATTGGAGTGCAACTTTTCAATGTGATAGGGATCTAATTTCCCATCTGCACTTAAGTTTTCAATTTTGAGGGGAAAACATAAAACTGGTATTTTTTTTTCTTTTAAATAATGGTGTTGATCGACTTAGCTTGGTGGCATTGGCAATTATCGTATTTTAAAAATAGTAATAATTAATATTTAAATTATTATGCCTAATTTGTGTCTATATAATTATTACGCATATTTTTACTCGGTTAATTTATTATAATTTTTTTTTAAATTAGGCGAGTCCTTACAAAAGAAATCTTATAAATAAGTCTCGTTATACTGACTAATAATTATTGCAAATTTTATATTCCATATTAATATTGGAAACCAATATTTTACTAATTGGTCCCCATGATACAATTTTAGTGTCTGATTGGATTGCACACAAATTATAGTTTAAAAAGTATTTTTAACTCAAATTTTAATTTATTTTTTTTTAAATAAAAAGTTATATTTATCTAAAAGATATTATGAATCAAATTATAATTTTAAATAATCTCATAAGAATAACTTATATAAAATTATTTTATCCATATTTTTCTAACATTTATCTCCTCTATCTTCTTAACTCATCGTCATCTATGGAGCTCACTGTCAAGATGGGTCACGTCATCATACATTTCCATCGTCACATGGGTAGTTGGGTAGTGTTGGTTGCTGGAGCTCGTCTTCTTCCTCTATCGTTACTTCTCGTCTTCAGCTCCTCTGACATCAGGCATCATACGTCCCTCTATCGTTGTTGTCGTTGCAGAGATGAATGAAGAGGAGAAAAATAAAAAGAAGAGACATGAGATGTAAGGATGAGAGTGATGATCTTCTTTTTTTCTTATTAATTTATCTCATATCATTTCTGATAATTTATCAATTACAAAAGTCCTTTGAATAATAATCATCTAAATACTTATTTATTCATAACTACTTTTCCCTGAGCTATTTTCTAAAACATATTTAAAAATTATTTTTTAATAAATTATTTTTTAAAATTCTATCCAAATAAGTCATTAAATTAGCTAGATGAAATATTCACCTTAGAAGTTGTATTATATTTAGGATTCTATAAATGGTGTCCTTTTTAATTATATGGAAACACACACACATCCATTTAATTAAATATTTCAAAAGTTTTAAAACCCATTTCCTTCGAACCTAATATAAGAAACAAAAAAACCCTTGGAGCGAGTAATTTTTCCCCAATATATATATATGAACACAAGTCCATGTTTTTTTGTTTGTACTCAGTATATTCCTAAATATAAGTTTATATAAAAAAATATGAATTACAGAAATTAAATTTATATATTTAACCACGTAAAAAATGTGAGTTATTCTAAAACAATAAATTAAAAGCCACGTTAGACTATGGCTAATCTAAATTTGAATTAGGTTGAATCCACATGGATTGATAATTTTTTTAAAGAAACTTTTTGTATTTATAAGAACTCAAATTCAATACCTTATTCATAAACAATCATAACTTTTAATTTTTAACAATATGAATGTCTAGTGACCCTTGGCATATGCACTTAAATTTGCTGCCACAAGTGTTAAGTGGGTTTGGCCCTTACTATTTTCAAGCATGAATTTGATTTCAAGCCTCCTCTATATTATAATTGTCGTTGGAATAATTTTACAATCTCATAATTAGCCATAAACACTTTTTAAATTCTAAAAACTAGTTAATTCAAACTACTTTCCATCCTTAATATAAAAATGAGTTATAACATTAAGTTTAGTTATAATTAGATATAAAATTTTAATTTATTTTATATTTATTATTTTTTTAAATTAATTTATCTAATTTATAAATTAATATATAATATAATTTTGTACGCGAATACTCTGAAGAGATCATACTATATTTGTTATAATTAAATAATTTATTTAATTTTATTAATTTTTTAAATTAATCAATTAGATATTATATTAATAAAAAAAATAGAGTACAATTTTTTGTGGGTTAAAAATTAAT
Organism: Leucaena leucocephala; assembly: GCA_037074615.1. Lineage (NCBI taxonomy): Eukaryota > Viridiplantae > Streptophyta > Magnoliopsida > Fabales > Fabaceae > Leucaena > Leucaena leucocephala. The sequence goes on along the minus strand of CM073534.1, from coordinate 13,756,509 downwards.
ATAAAAAAAATACTTGCATCTAAATGCTAGCATTTTGGTTTATTTGTCAATCATGTAAAGATAAGTAATAATACATGTTATCGAGGCCACTTTTTTTTTTTTTTTTTTATCAAAAATGAATAACATATCGATTTGAAAAATACAGCTTGTGAAGCATAGAAGTAACATGCACTTGAAGGATCTTATCTGTCTGTTTATAAATAATATAAAAGAAAAAATCTTCCAGAATGTATGATTCATGCATGGGTCACAAATAAAGCAACTTGTAAGTAAGTATAAATCTAGATCACCCAAAGGAGTTGGTGGGAGTGGGTTCCATTAATTGTTTAGGAGCCCTTAATCATCCGTGGCCCACTTTTGCATTTTGATCATTTTGATCTCACTTGATTTAATATGAAGCTAATCAGTAACTTTTTTATTATTATTTTGAAATTTGTTCGCCTAATTACCTAATTAAATTAAAAATATAATAATATAATTTTATATTATTAAAATTATTATTACATTTCTATAACAAGATGATCATGATACAGTTTTAATATATATGTATATAACACCAGAAATTGTTCCCATTCAATTTGCTCATAGGAGACTTGAGAACACCAATCTTCCCTCTCGAGAAATCAGTCAACATTCTTGTAGACTTATTAATGTGTGCAGTTTGGTAATAACTAAAATTTTTATTTTAAAAAGATTTTTGAATCAAATTTCAGTTTAATTTTTTTAAATAAATAATTATATTTATCAAAAAGTATTTTTTGACTAAATTAGAGTGTAAAATCAAAATTTTAGATAAACTATTAAGACTAACTTATAGAATAGTAAAAGAGTTTATTAATTATCCAATTTATTATTTTACTTTTATTTTTTTATATATCTCATATTCCTTCTCCACTCTCTCTTCTATCTAATATTTTTAATAAAATCATATCATTTATGTTAATTTTTCAATTAAAAAAGTTCTTCTAGTAATAATTATCTAAATACTGATTTATTTATAATTATTTTTTATAAGATATTCTCTAAAAATTATTTTCTAAAAGTTATCAACAAAATCTTTTTTTTTATAAATTATTTTTTAAACTATTTTTTAAACAGGCCTAATATATGAATTGGAATATGTTTGTTAATTTTGTATATATGGAAGTTATTTCTATAGCTAGTTGTCTCTGGCTATATAAGAGTTCATGATCTTAATTATAATTTTTCTATATTTGATTATTAATTGCTCGTTTTTTACAACGAAGGAGACAAATTAATGACGAGAGATGTGTAGTATAAATTGTCGAGTCTTTTACTGTTTTGTATTTCATTGTGAATGATAGTATTTGATTTTCACAAAAAGAATTGTCTCCAGTATATATATTTATTAAATTATATCATTCCTAGTCACATGCAATAATAAATTTATTTTATATAATTATTTAATTAAGTCATAGTAAAACACCATCATTCTAGTGACCATAACCCCTTTCGTTAAGATCAAAGTTACTATGATCTTTGAATATAAAATCTTATTATCTTTAACTTAACGTATTAAATTGTTGCTTCTTATATCCCTATCTATTAGAGTTTTATTTTTATCTCTATATGCCAAAATTTAATCATTAAATTATGTGATAATTTTTGAATAAAATAGATAAAAAATATTTATTTACAAATTTTATTGATTAGAAAAATATAATATATAAAATATTAATATTATAAAAAAATTATATAGGGACAATACTATATTTGAACTCAAATTTTTACCATCGATAAAGTTTGTAAGCAAATTTATTTTCACCATTGATTTTTCCTTATTTTCAAAAAAAGTATCACAATTTTAGCATATAGTAATTACAAATAATCGATTTATTTATATATTTATAAAATAATTTAAAGGACGCATTTGGAGGGATGTGTACCTATAGATATATGTACAGAGGAAAGAAGAGAGGGGAGAAGCGAGGACACGTGGAGGAGTTAGGGGACAAGTGCATGGAAAAGTAGGTAATGTTTTGTCAGTATGTCACTGACAGCGTATACCCAACACACATGCCCCGACACCATCAAAGAAAGTGTGTCCGTTTGATTCAACCAATGACATTGTCTCTCTCTCTCTCTCTCTCAACTCTCCCCCTTTCCCAATTCCTGTCCATTTATTCCCCGTCTCTTCTCTTTTAACCCATTCTTCATCCCATTTCTAATTTAAATTATTTTAGCCGAGGCTTCTTCTTTTCAAAATCATAATTTTAAGCAAGGGTAGATTTGAAAATCTCTTTTTATTTCAGTGATCTAACTATTTTTTTATTCTGGTAAGGGGATTAGAAGTCACGTGAAGGGAGTATGATTGGGTACAATCATGGGTAGTATATAGCTAGTAAGCTGAGGTTCTCTTTCATTCCTCTTTTTATTTTGTTTTTTTTTTAATTTTGTAAATTTTAGTTTAACACTATAGAGATAATTAAAAATATTATTATACATAGATACATAGATTTGGATTATTTTTTGTTACGTTGTAAAATTATTTTATGAAGCTAATAAGGCATGATTTAATTGTGTGTGTATATATACATATTTATGCAGTTATTTATGTTAAAATTTATGTGATTAATTTGATATGTAACAACTATTTTTTTTATTTTATATAATTATATTGACAATAATTATATTTGAGATACTGTCAGATATTAAATATAAATATATCTCTTAACATAAATTTAATGTTAGCTTATTCTATTGTACATAATTTTTTATGAATGTAACATTTAATTTAAATTTCATAACAATCTGATTTATGGAATTTTTTTAATTCTCTAAACTCTCTCTCTATTGTAAATAGTAAGGTTTATAAATAATTATATTACAATAAAATATATATTCATTAAACTTGAAGCGTGTAGAATTATGGACGGATATTTTTGATGATAAAATATTGCCCACAACGTGTCTAAAAGTAAAATGGTTGGGAGGGATAAGAGAATAATTTTAATATGTGATTATGTATAAAGATAACATTATATCGTAACATGTCTTTGTACATGAGATATTTATGTAATTAAAATTATTCTTTTTAGCAGCCCATGGTTTTAATTTTCAAAAGACAAGTCATTCACCTCACACTTAGAAAAACAGGGATGCATGTTGGTCTTGTTCATAACCAGCATGTTAAAGATTTAAGCAACTTCAATTCATTCTCTCTCTCTCTGTTTCTCTGAACCTGATCGAAGAATCCAGATCCCATAAAATAATAAAATAAAAAGTTTATCAGAAAAATAAAATAAAATATAATTTGTTACATCATTAATTTTTAACTAATCGTTGGATTGCTCTGGCAACAAAAACTACAGCACTTGGTTGATCTGTCATGCAGACTTAATCCCTTACCTATACCACATAATACGTACTGACAACAACATCTTAACAAATCAAATGTTGGCAAAAATAATATTTTTTAAATAAATTAAATAATGAGATTCTTAGTCAAGAAACTTCCTAGTTCGAGAAGTTTCGATTGATTAAATAAATTAATCTTTAATCATTTATTATTTGTCTTGCTCCGTTAATTTGTAGGTGGAACCTACGTTAAAGTTTTTTTTTATATATAAAAAAATATAGGTAGATTTGACACTGATCTCCTATCAATATCAAGGTATACCTCTAAGACTCAAAGAGAAATTATAGGGAATTTACGAGATTACTTACTAAATGAACTATTGCGATAATAGTGAAAATTAAACTCACATACTTATAAGATATGAATATGTTACTTACTATTTATATCAATTCTCATTAATCTTTTTTTTTAGTTACCCACTCGGTTCACTAGAGCTTTGCCCTAACCATATCCGTATTCAACCCGCTTTGCGTACCTGGCTATAGTGGGTGAGTCTCTCAAGGGGGATTTTTTGCATACGCTAAGGCTCAAATTTGAGATTTCGCTTAAACAATATCGAGTCATTTACCACTCGGACTAACCCCAATCTCATTAGCCTATTTTGAAGTTAGCAAATAGCATCCAGAAGTTTCTCGTTTATCTGGACCCGGTACATGTGGGCCGGGCTCATGTGGTATTTATGACATAAGTGGGCCCAATTTGATTAGCTTTCCCATTAGGGAGGCTCATAAGTTGTATGGTCCGTTTGGTTTTTTCCCCTCCCTTTAAGTTCAATTTCTTTTTTTATTATTTACGTGAACCAGGATGAAAAAAAATCGAATACTTCAACTACAGAGATAACTTTTATCAACAAAATGATTAACGTCCAATTTTTTTTAATTTTAATTAATAATTCTTAAACGGAAAAAAAGGCAGAGAAGTTAGTCGCAAAGGGTGTTATTGTGATCTTACACTATTTTCGAAAAAAAATATATTAAAATATTTTCAATTACTCTTTTTAATCCTTGTAAACTAGTTACAACTTTGAGTAATTATGTAGATTTCATATAATCAGTATAAGAATGGGCGGAAAGCTTGGAGTTTGAGTTTGTTTCTCACTCTTTGATCTCTGTCCGAAAGATATTGGATTTTATTACAAGCAAAAATTACGTCATCGTGTGAGAGATTTTCTTAAATTTTTTCTTGGTTACTTATAAGAGACTTAATCCATTTATATACGTATTAATTATTTGTCTCTCCTCATAAATACTTTAGTTATATAGAAATAGGTAAAATTACAGTAATTTAATAATAAACTTCATCCCGGAAGGGTGATGTTAAAAAATGATTGAAAATACGGGAATGTTTATCAAGAGTACTTAATTTTAATTAAATTTCTTGATCTATGTTCAAGTTGTTACATTTTAAAAGGGTTAAAGGGAGTAATTTTATTGTCTCAAGGATAAAAGTTTTGCTAAAAAGTAAGAGTAATGGACGGAAATTTGATTACACAAAAAAAAAAGATTTTTTTTTGTTGGGTGAGGAAGACGTAGATTAGAATAATAGTACATGATAGTTATATAATGATGTCAAATTTAAATATTATTACATCATATTAAAATAGTGTTTTTAAAGATATATTTTTATATTTATACGAATTGAAACTCAGAATATTTTATTTAAATAGCTAAAATTATTTCTATTTAGATCAGTGGGTAGAGTAATGACATTTTGTAGGAACAAAATTTGTAAATGTACTTTAATGTATAACAGTTTTCCAATTATTTTTATTAATAAAATTTTTAAAGAGTGAATTTTTATTTTTTTAAATGGAAATGACTTCATTTTAAAGTTAAAAAAAAACAAAAAACAACAGGTGGGTGGATTAGGCGATAAGATGTGATTAGTCAAAGAGGGAGAAAAGAAGTTAGTGAGATGTAATGTCATTGAAGAACAAACATAGCGTCGCGAGTCAGAATAAGAATCTTGAAACAAAATATTGGCCGCATCGTAATATGATTGGGCCGACGCTCAAACACTCGTGTTTTGCCACTCACACGCCTTCCAAGCACGCGCCCAAGACTCCACTACTTTTTCCCCACAAACCCTGGGCTTTCTTTCCCACCCCCAAAAAAAAAAATACTGAAGCGGGAAAAAAGAAGAGGGCGCGAGAAAATTTATTTCTATCGTCACCGAAATCTCCAAAAAAAAAAAAAAGAGAAGAAGAAGAAGGAAGTTAATAATAATAAATATACGCAAATGAAATAAAAATAATGGACCAAGAGTCCAAGTTCTAAATCCAGAGATCTGTACCATCGTTAATCTATTAACTTCTGAGAACCAGAAAACCCTATCTCCTTCAAACCGAACCCCTTCTCTCCAAGGTCCAATTGGCCTCTCGGGTTCGTTCCAAGCCCAATCTCCATCGCCCTCCTCCTCCGTCCCTCTCTCTCCTCTCTGCCAAACCCTAGATCGCTCTCCGGCGAGCTCGAAGCTCGGTTTCCGAGCTTCCGCCTTTCTCCGAGGATCGATCTTCACTGTTCAAATCCTTCTCTTAGCTGGTGAATCCCTAACCGTAACTTCTTGTGAGCTTTTTCCTTTTGCTGTTAGTCTCGGTTGCCGCATGAAACTTTTGATTGGCTTACTTACACACCTTTTTGTTTTGCTCTGATTTTCGAAATTCATAACACGATGGGGTGCAGCCACTGATAATAATTGGATCTGGTTGATTTTGTTTCGCTTTCGGTCAAAGAGTTGATTTTGCATTCAAAAGCTTCGAAATTTTGTTTTCGATCCATGGAGCGCTTCTGATCTGGGCTTATCAGTGAGCTAAATCGATTCCAGATCTGTTTTGTCCCTGTGCGAGCGTATTGATATCCCAGTCTCGACCCTGTTTGTGTGGACTCTGTGCGTAGTCTTTGTGTTCTTGATTTTCTGGTCTGTTGGGTTCCTTCGGTAGTCTAATTCTGATCAAATTTTCGTTCTTTTACTGAGCTGGGCCGGCTTGAGTGAATTGTGGGCCCAAGTCGTGCTTCGGTTCATAGTCACTGGCCGATTTAGCAAGCCAGCGGGCTTAAGGTGCTTGTATTGTATTGACTATAGGCGATGTACTGCGAAACGCTATGCAAGGACGTATATGTAGAGCATGCAGTTCGACTTCATGCGCACTCCGTTGGGCCTTGCTGTTTAATCTTTTGCCATATGTAGGATAACAAGATTGCGACATAGCAAGTAGTTGTCATGGAACTCAAGTTGTGCTGTACATGTCAGTAACATGATGAGGAGTTTCCTACAGCTGTTAAATGATGTCAACCTAGTAGGGGTGCTTTATGAAGTGCTGATATCGATATTCTAATTAGTCAAATTTAATATTTAAACAGGAAGTAGTGCAGTTGCACATGCCAAAAGAAGCCATCAAAGAAGACCAAACTTCATTTTCTGTGTGTGCATGAACGCGCTTGAGAAAGTCACTTTTTTGTTGGTTTAGATATGTTTTATGAAAGTGAAAGTGGGTTCACATGCCTTGAGTTCTAATGCACGGAACTCTGTTAACGACTTGTATATTTCCCATCAAATTTCTATATATGCAGATTCGGCCTTCAACTTTTCTACAGGATCCAGAACTGTGATGCGTTCTTGCGTTAATTAACAGATTGTCTACTTTCACAGTTCTTTTTTGTTCATTGTTCTATTATACATTTTCTAATTGCCTTACTTCCTTTACTATGGCTTTCCTATACGCTTAATTTATTTGTTCCCTCCATGTTTTGTCGTTAATGAACTTTGATTTTTCATTATGTCAGAATTTTTTCTTCAGTTCTATCTTTTTCATCAATTATCCATGCACATATATATATATATATATGTTCTTTGACATACTTGGAAGATATTCAACGACAGTAAGAAAGATTAGATTTGCATGTTCACAAATGCAGTTTAGGACAAATAATTAATTATTCATTTTCTTCGTTGCTTTATCTGTTATATCTTGTCTGGAAAATGTTTTCTGTTTATAACTCTACTCACCAATTTTCATAATTGCTCCTGCCAGGTAAGGAAGAGATATAATTTCAAACAGAATGGCTACTGTTGAAGAGGATAGACAGGTGACCCCTGAGGTGAAGAATGAACCAAACGGTGTAGATGCTCATCCTAACAATGATCATCCAACTTCTGAATCAGTTACTGATGGTAAATTGGAAAATTCTGAATCTCAGCCCGACAATGATGTGTCCAATTCTGAAAAACAGGCTAACAAAGTGCTTCAGACGTCTGAAAACCAAGCTACTGGTGAGGAAGCGAATGTGGAGACATCGCCCAAGCCGGAGCTGGCTCACTTTGGAGACCCTCCAAGCAATCAGTCATTGAATTCCGAATCACTTCCTGGCAACCATCCAGGCAATTCTGAGGCCCAACCCAGCAATGAGCCGGCACATTCTGAGGAATTGGCTACCGGTCAGTTGGTCACCCCTGAAGCACCATCCAGCTATCAGCAGGACCATTCCGAGGCACCACTAAGCAATGGACTGGCTAATTCTGAAGCACAGCGGAGCAATGAGGTGGTAATCTCTGAAACACAGACCATCAATGAGGTTGTAACGTCTGAAACACTGCCTAGTGATGAGACTGTTATGTCTGAAACTCAGCCCAGCAATGAGATGACTATGCCCGAAACGCAGCCTGGCAATGAGATGGCTATGCCTGAAGTTGAGCCTGGAAATGAGGCGGTTATGCCTGAGACACAGTCTGTAAATGAGGCAGTCATGCCCGATACACAAGCTGGCAATGAGGGTGTCACGCCTGAGACTCAGAATGGCAACAAGGCGGTTATGCCTGAGACACAGTCTGGCAATGAGGCAGTCATTCCTGATACACAGCCAAGCAATGAGGTATGCTATTTTTGCATCAAAATGGTTTGAAGTTTTTAGTTGCTATCCATGGGATTCTTCTGGTATGGGTTTTTTGGGTGTCCAATCCTTGTATCCCTTATTGTTTTTCCCATTATCCCAGTGCTATGCTGCTAGCCCATTGATATGACAATTCTGACCCTGGGTTGTGTGCGCTTTGTTGGTGGCATTGAATCTCTGCTGGGTTTCTCTGTTTAATTATTCTTAACAGTACTTCTCTTCTTACTGATCTGGGATGATTTGACTGAATTGTGGGTCCAAGTTGCTTCTGGGTTTATACTTGAAAAATTTCTTCTCTGTTTAATCATTCACGCTGTTCCACTCACCTCCATTCATAAATTCTTCTGCCAGGTAGAGCAGGGATATACGTTAACTCAGTCCAGCAATGAGGTGGTTATTTCCAATACGCAGCCAGACAATGAAGTGGTTATGTCTGAAACACAGCACGGCAATGAGGTGGTAATGTGTGAAACACTGTCCAGTGGTGATGTCATCATGTCTGAAGCCAATTCCATACAACATCCCGACAATCAGTTTTCCCATCCCGAAACTCTTCCTAATAGCCAGTTCACTGATTTCCATATGCTTCATGAAAATCAGATGCCTCTTCCTGAATCACTCCCTAATTCTGAACCAGAACACCCACAAAACAATCATCCCACTGAAACCAAATCAATACATGACAATAATATGGTCCATTTTGAAACACTGACCAGTGATCATTTGGCTGAGCCAATGACTAATCATCAGCTGGAAAACCATGAAATGATGTCGCATGATCAGCTTTCCAGTTCCCAAATGTTGTCTCAATATGACCTGGCAAACAGTCAGACAGTGAACAATGATCAGCTAGCCATTTCTGAATCACACTATCAGCTCGTCAATTCTGAAACCCCACCTAGCTATGAGATAATAGATGCTTCAACACAACCAAACAATGAAGAACATACCCCAGAAACACAACCAAACAAGCGGAGGAAAAAGAAATCCATAGTGTGGGAACACTTCACCATAGAAACTGTTAGTGCTGGATGTAGAAGGGCATGCTGCAAGCAATGCAAGCAGAGTTTTGCGTATAGTACAGGTTCTAAAGTTGCTGGTACAAGCCACCTCAAACGCCACATTGCCAAGGGGACCTGCCCTGCACTTCTGCGGAATCAGCAGCAGAATCAATTAACCCCATATACTCCACGGGGAAGGGGAAGTGGGGGTGGCAGTGCTAGTGAGACACCAAAAAGACGTTATAGATCCCCTAGCACACCTTACATGATATTTGATCAAGATCGATGTCGCCATGAGATTGCTAAAATGATCATCATGCATGATTATCCCCTTCACATGGTTGAGCATCCAGGATTTGTTGCATTTGTTCAAAACCTGCAGCCCCAGTTCAATATGGTGACCTTTAATACCATCCAAGGGGATTGTGTTGCAACATACCTGTCAGAAAAGCAAAACCTTATGAAGTATTTTGAGGGATTGCCAGGACGATTTTGTCTGACATTGGACGTGTGGACATCAAGTCAGTCTGTTGGTTATGTGTTTATAACCGGACATTTTGTTGATAGTGATTGGAAGTTGCAGAAGCGAATTCTCAATGTTGTCATGGAACCATACCCTGATTCTGACACTGCTCTCAGCCATGCTGTTGCCGTTTGTCTTTCTGATTGGAGTTTGGAGGGTAGACTCTTTTCTATTACTCCAAACCAGGCATTGAATGGAGTTGCTCCTGAAAATCTCAGACCTTTACTCTCAGTAAAGAATCCACTCATCCTCAATGGTCAGTTGGTGCTTGGCAACTGCATTGCCCGTACTTTAAGCGGTGTTGCAAATGATTTATTGGAATCATCACATGACTTAGTCAAGATAATTCGGAATAGTGTAAAATACGTGAAAACATCAGAATCACATGAGGAAAAGTTCCTAGAGCTCAAGCAGCAACTTCAGGTTCCAAGTGACAGGAGCCTTTTTATTGATGACCAAACTCAATGGAGTACAACATATCAAATGTTGGTAGCAGCTTCTGAATTGAAGGAAGTATTTTGCTGTTTGGATACTTCTGATCCTGATTACAAGGGAGCGACAACAATGCAAGATTGGAAGCTGGTTGAGACCCTCTGCACGTACTTGAAACCCATTTTTGATGCTGCGAATATTCTTACCACGACAACTTACCCCACTGCGATCACCTTTTTTCATGAAGTTTGGAAATTGCAATTGGATCTTGCTCGTGCAGTTATGAGTGAGGATCCCTTTGTTAGCAACCTCACTAAAATCATGCAAGAAAAAATTGGTAATTACTGGAGAGATTGTAGTCTGGTGTTAGCAATTGCTGTGGTTATGGATCCTCGTTTCAAGATGAAGCTTGTTGAGTTTAGTTTCTCAAAAATATATGGTGAGGATGCCCATGCATACATCAAGATCGTTGATGACGGGGTTCACGAGCTGTTTCATGAGTATGTGGCCCTTCCCCTCCCTCTAACTCCAGCTTATGCAGAAGAAGGAGGTGCTATGAAGACAGAAGAATCCCCAGGAGGAATGTTGTCAGATAGCGGTCTTACAGATTTTGATGTCTATATCATGGAAACTAGCAGCCAACAAATGAAGTCTGAGCTAGACCAGTATCTGGAAGAATCACTGCTACCTCGTGTTCCGGACTTCGATGTATTAGGTTGGTGGAAGCTAAACAGAGTCAAATACCCAACTCTTTCCAAGATGGCTCGTGATATATTGTGTGTCCCAGTATCAACTCTCCCTGCTGACTCTGTTTTTGATACGAAAAGCAAAGAGATGGATCAGTACCGGAGCTCCTTGCGACCGGAGACAGTGGAGGCCCTTGTTTGTGCAAAGGACTGGATGCAGCATGGATCAGCAGAGACTTCCAATGCGGCTGTGAAAATGGGAATTTAGATTTTAGGTGTATGGGCCCTGTATTGAGGTGTAGGTGGTTGTGGGTATTATTCTATTTCTAGTTGTTGTTTTCTGTATTAGGCTGTATTTTGTACCAATTAATTTAACTGTTACTTTGTATGAGTGGAGGGGAAATATTATTTAGTTTCTGATGTAGCTCCTCCAGGCGTAGATGCTAAAGGTTAAGCCTTGGTTGATAACTCCTATGATCTGTTGGAAGGTGATGTTAATTATGAAATTACTCCTTTTTGTCCTTTTGGGGATATTAATCAAGCAAGTATCAATGGGCAATTGCTGAATTCATCAGATGGGATGTTTAAATTAGTTAGTGTTTCAATATGAGGTATTTTGGATTCTGTTCTTCCCAGAAAGGTACTTCAGGCCACTACTTCCTTATTTTCTCTTCAGGCAATCTCTCAATCATTAACAAGAATAATTAAAAAAAAAAACTTTGAAAATTCCCCTTATTTGTGTTTGGATAACATTTTAAAAATAGATTTATAAAAAAAAAGTTTTGATCAGTTTATAGAAAAAGAACTTTTAGATAAAATTTTATTAAAAAAAATAATTTTAAATAAATGAGTGTTTGGATAGTTATTTTCGAAAATACTTTTATTATTGATAAATTACGAAAAAATGTATGCATATTAAATGAGGAGAGATAAGATATAAAAGGAGAGATGAGAGAGGGTATAAAAAAGAAAAGAGAGAGGTTATAAGAAAAAATAGGAGAGAGGGTGTAAGAAAAAATAGGAAAAATAATATAAGAAAAAGTAGGGGTAATATGATAATTGGTTAGTTCATAAATTCTTTTACTATTCCATAAACTACTCTGACCAACTTATCTGAAATTTTAGTTTTAAATCATAATTTAATCTAAAAGACTATTTGAATAAATATAGCTGTTTGTTTTAAAATTTCTTCAAACTTAAATTTTATTCAATTTTTTTTTAAATCATAGTTTTTAAGCAAACCTAATAGGCCCTAGAACAAAAGGCATGGGTTAATCACGTCGTTACCCCAAAAAGAGTAGGGTGAAAATTGGATAAGCTTTATGAATTAAATAATTTTAGTTTTCCTTTGACAAATAGTTTTCATGTAATATTTGATATCATAATAAAATCAAAATTTTTTTGGAAACTATATTGTTTATAAATTATAAATATTGTACTGGTAAAAAAGTATAAGCTATAAATATTGCGGTTGATTTGTTAAACTTGGTGCAATGTACAAGACTCGCATATTTTTTTTAATAACTATATATATATACACATCAAAACAAGAAATAACAATAATTAAATATAAATATATTATTTTTGGAATAAAATAAAAGATTGAGTTTCCCTCACTAAAACCACTAATCTTTGTTAATTTTTTAAAAATAAATTAAACTCACTTATAATTTAAAAATAAAATAAAATTTTATTTTTTTAAATAATATTAATATTAAATAGAATAAATTTTTTATTATTCTCATAGACTTAAAAATTATAATATTTTTTTAAATGATATGATTAAAATTATAATAAAATAATATTATTTATAAATTAAATATAATCTAAATATTCTTAACTCTCCGCATTCCTCCACCTCGTTAAATGTTAAAACCACTAATCTTCTACAAGGGAAAAAAAGGTTTACGCCGCTTTGGGCCAATCAACGACGCGCGTCGACAACAACCGGTAAAATCCCTAATCCTAATTTCGTTTTATCATACGCTGCTCCACGGATCCCTCCTCCTATGTTCATTAATTATGTTTGCTTTGTACTGTTTTCCTCTGTTTTTCAGAACTCACGAAGCTATATAGTTCGATACTTTGTCTGTCTAATGTTTCTTCTCTTTTTTCCTCTTTTGGGTCAATTTGATGATTTACCATTCATATAATTCCTATTTTTGCTGTCACAATCCATCAAGTTCTTCTCATCTGGGTTAACAACCGTACTTATATCTTTTATTTGTATCCCTTTTTAACCCGTTCAAATAGTGTGGGCAAGAGTAGATAGAAAAATATTTTCTGACATAATGATAATAATAATAATAATAATAATAATAATAAATAGTTGAAGAAAGATAGCCTCACAACACGTCACAATAGGGAGAAGAATCAAAATTAGAATATTTGTACCCAAAAAAAAAAAGAATATTGGGTATTTAACCCACACAAAAAAAGAAAGAAAGAAAGAATATTGGGCACATGATAATATGTTTAGGCTAAATATATCGTCTCACACGTCATCCACGTAAAACCGCGTTGTTCGACCAATTCCTGGGCTCTTTTTGAAGGAAAAAATAAAGCGAGAAAAGAAAACAAAATAATTAAAATAAAATATAAGAATGAACTAAAAAATAATGGACCGAGAGTCCAAATCCCAAATCCAAAAGATCTGCCCTATCGTTTGTTTAGCTTTTGAGAGAAATTGTGTTATTATTTAGACTATATTTAATCTTTAAATAATATTATTTTATTATAATTTTAATTATAATATTTAAAAAGATATCTTAATTTTTTAGTATATAGGTTTATGTTTGAGGATAATAGATGACTCATTTTACTTGATATTGTTATCACTTAAGAGGAAGGGAGACTTTGCCTACTTTTAGATCATAGGTGAGTCTAACTACTTTCTAAAAATTATTATATAAAAAAAATAAATAAAAAAAAGTAAAAGAAGAAACCCTGTCCCTTGTAACAAAAAAACAAAAAAGAAACCCTTTGAGGGCTCTTTATAAAGGCTAAACCTATCTCGTCTAGTTTTCAAGCAGTCAAAATTTAGGTGAGTCAAGTTAATGTCAGAGGATTTACTTGGATTAGTAAATAACATTCTGGTATAGGAATAGATGATGGGATAACTATAAATGTTGATAGAGTCTACTCTCACATAGATAACACTGCAGAATGTGGAGGTCTTATCAGATACCATAAATGTCATCTGATTGAAGCATTCATATCTCAAATATATAGATTTTTTAATGGCTGAACTTTGGGCATGTAGACGACTCTGCTTGAAAAATAATTCTTCATATGTGTTTCTGCTTATCAGAGAGGGAAATAATGATCTTCGTGCTTATTGAAATTTAATCCATAAAAGTCACAGTATGTTTGAATGGGATTAGTTGGTTGATTTTCAACACATTACAAGAGAAAGGAACTATGAAATCGATATGTTTGTCAAGCGTACTTTAAATATGCCTCTAGGACTTTATTTAGTTGCTTTAGATGATTTTCGTTTATTTCTTTAGTTTTACAGTTTTCCTACATTATCAACAAAAAAAAAATATTTGAGAAAAAATTAATGACCAAAGAAATGGGCTGAGTTTGTTTCGGCCATGGATGAAGACCCAAACGTTAATGCTCAGTGCTCACCAGAGCTACCTTGGACTGACACTGCCATGGTGCGGAGTTGAAACACCGTCAACGAGTAATGCAACGGAAGAGAGGACCTTATGCCCTATGATCCAACTAAAACCCCTTTTGCTAAGAAATTCCCAATCGTTGTGCAATCTGACTTGATTCCTGGCCACGTCTCCACCCAATCCATTTCAACCTTTTTGCTTTAGAGAGACTCTTCTACGGTTCGACACTCTCCCGCGTCTTCTTCGCTTCTCGCCAGCTGCTTCTTTGCTTTCGCGCTTCTCACCAGACCGGCTTCTCCATTTCCTCGGCACTCTGAACCACCTATTCTTCTCAGTCCTCCGAATCCCACCTTCGAACTCCACCATTTGACCTGTTGGCCACTTTGCTCTCGCCTCTTCATCAAGGTCAGTGTTTTTCTCTCTGTTTACCTCTTCCATCAATCCAAAAGAGCTTTTAAATCACTTATTCTCATCTCCAAAAGCTAAACCAAACGGGCCCTATATCAAAATTGTCTTCTTCCTCTCTTTTTTATCCTTTGGGGTTGGTGTCGGGGGTGTAGGGGATGATGCTACATTTGATTCCAATTCATGAACGCACGTCACTTTTGCCTTTTTCCTATCTTTTGTGACTTGTGAATTAGGTTCTCTTTGATATTAACTATAACTTATGGGAAGAAAGCAGTTGGACTACTGCGTTTATTTTCATTCGGGAATAGTTTTCATTTTCTATTAAACCATATAACTCGCCTTTGATGCTGAGAAAATGTTAGGCGTTTATATTTAGAATCTGAAGTAGTGTGATCGTAGTAAATAACTTTAGTGAGTTATAAGGCTTATATTAATGTTTACTCAGATGAAATGGTTATGACAGTTGATATGATCTGAGTTTTTGTCTTTCTTTTTTTTCTGTATTATCTTCTATTTCCTTTTTTCTTATCAAAGGCGAACAGGAAAAAAATCTAACTTGGCCTCAAATTTGGGAAAGATATCCTCAACAACCCGTCAAGGAGGTGTTTATTCTGGAATTTATGTGAATGCTGAAAATGAGATGAGAAGAATATTTGAGAGTAGTAATCAAGCTTGAGGCAATTCTAGAAAAACCTGACTGGTGACGTTTTGACCCTATAATCTTAGAAAGACTGATCTTGTCCTGTCGGCCGACCATTTTGATGGTTCTTTATATCTATGGAAAGCTTGGAAACAGAGGATGGATGCAATTTCCTTATATCTAAAAACATGCATAGTTGCCATTTTCACAGGACGACACCTTCAATACCTATTATTTAATTGGTCTGCCCTGGTTTTTCATTTGATATTTGCTTTGAATATCTTTCAACATTGCCAATCACTTTTGATAAGTCTTATATATATAATATTTGAGCCAGGAAGCCATAAATTGGTATGCTTGTGTTTGAAAAAACTAATGCACTAGGTGGAAGTTGGCTTGTCCAATATCTTATTGCCCCTTTCACAATCATGTAGTGTTTTGGTTCAACAGGGAGGAGGGAAGGGAAGGGATTTTAATGTTCCTTGTTAAGTTTGAAAGGGTGGTGACATTGATTTTAATATCTTAATGTTGTCCTTTCACCCCAGGCAGGTATGTAGGTCTCAGATCAGGCATGGTTTTTAACAAATAGCTGGCATTTTTTTTCAGGCGCAAATTATGAATCTCACTACATTCAAATTGGACATTGACGGGCTTATTGACGAATTTACCCAGGTCTTTCTTTTGTTTTTCCCTGTCATGCCGGTTATTTATAATGTTTTGGACCTTGTGATGTCTCCCATGATTAAGACAGGATTCTTAATCAATTTTTACTGCATACAAATTTTGTACATGACAGGGTGGATCAACAGCTTTTGCTAACATGAAGAGAGTATGGCTTTCGAAGAAGTTCTCTTACATTTATGAAGCTAGTCCTTCTACGAACCTGGCCTTCTTTATGCAATCTCTGTATGCTCATTCTATCGGTATATGTGTAACCTATAAACTCTTACAGCAGTAAAATTGTTACCCTATAGAAAATGCCAGCCAATCCCCTAACTTCTCAGATTTACCACCCAACTATGATGTTGATTTGGATGTTCAAGCTGTATTATTTTGTTTAATGATATCGCCAGAAATCCTTAAATTTAAAAAGCAGAGAGAAAACACACTGCATAATTCATAATTTATCACTGAAATTTCACTAGTTGCTAGTATATAGTGTTTGTGACTTCAAGTAAATAGGGACAGAGGAAGTAGTTCTATTTTTGCACCTTATTTCATCGTATTCAATTTTTTTATCCTCTGCAGGTTACATGGTTGGCACTGCCTCCTTTTTGCACAGATTAGGTGGCCTCTATTGCCTCTACTGTTTATATGAGACTCATCCATTTAAACCTCCTTTCAGAGTTTATCTATCCCTTGGTATGATCCATTTTTTCCTGAATGATTGAAGTGATAGATTCTTCAACCTCTTCATTGTTATCCACTTATCTTCGCTGCTGGCCCCACTCTTGCATTTGTTTAGGCACATGCTAGCAAGACTCAGAGTAAGATGCAATGACATTAAGAAACTATGTCCCAAGTCTTGCATCTTGGGTTCATAATTCTGGCTTGTCTGCTGGTTTCTTTGTTGACCTGGTATCTATCTTTCTGTTACAGGAGAGTTAAGGAAATTTAGACTCCTCGTTGCTGATGCAAAATCAAGTGATGTTAAAGAGGTACCTACTTTGGTAAAAAGAATGCTAGAAAACAATATGTTCCTTTTCGGTGCTGTTGACTTGATGGAAGGCTCTGTTGCAGAGACACTAAACCAACTCGAACAATTGCAGAATGCTCGGATACAAGTTGCATATGAGAAGTATTGCTTAGATTTATGATTCTTTCTGTCACATTAGTCGTGATAGTATAACTATCTCAACAACTGGATTATTTCCTGTTTTCGTCGAGGTTGACAGGTTATTTGAAAGTACTCCTGTTGAGCAACACATCCACATGGATTTTGTAAGTAGCACTCAGATTTCACCTTGTGATATGCAAGTCAAATAAATTGGTATGAGTGGTCTGCAAAACATGTATCAAGAATTTTGATCTGTGAAGGCCACATATTTTCCATGAGCCCCACCAGGAAGTGTAGGCCTTAATTGAGCGAGATTTGTTGTGTCACCCAAAAAAAAAAAAGTAATGATTCATCTTAGGGATGTGTATTTTTATGTATTTATGTAATTAGATTGACATGTATCTGATATCCATTTTTTCTTTCCTCATTCCAGGGCACGGAAATTGACCTAAATATGCTGAAGAAAATGTCATCTGAATATGTAGAGGCAAAGAGCATGGCCATTGAAGGTACTTTAGTTTTTCCTATGATACTTTCCTCTGTTTGTCTTTGCCTAGGTGTCCATGCAGATAACCTTGGAGGTTTATGTTATGTGCTTTCAGTTTCTGTTGACATTCACTTGAGATGAATGCCGATTTTTGACTTGATTTTAATGCAGAAACCACAATGTTATGCCCTCTCAATTGACGGAATGCACATTTCAAAACCTTCCCCTTCCAAAACTATTCCAGTAATGACTTGGGAATCATACAATCAGGATTCAAGAATCTCAAAATCAGATTTACTGCATTTATTTATTTTATGATCTAATAACTAAACTCATATACTGATGCAGTATTGTTTGTCCTTGTTTTTTCATGAAGAAGCAAGCAATGAGATAGGTGTCGAGAACATAAAACACATATCAGAAAATAAGGAACTTCTAGGAGATGCTGTAGAAAAGATTGCGGATGATTGGCAAGCCCAGAAAGAAAGCTTTTCTAAACAAACGGGATTGTCCAATGATGAAGGATATGGTCATGAGCTGGAACTGCTTCTTCTAGAACATCAGAACGACGAGGACAGACGAGCATCATCCGAATCTTGATTCCAAGGCCTTAACGGATTTTCATGATCTAGCTGTTGATAATTATCTGAAGCATGGTAAATGCCTATGGTTTACTTATAGATTTTAACCCTGTACCTTGAAATATACCATGAATGACGATTCAGTAGTTATATAGCATAAAACTATACTTGCTTGATTTTAATATTTGCTGGTTTGGTTCTGTTAAATATCAGATGTTGTTGATAGTTTTGCTGCTTAAACTTTGTATATCAGCTCTGCTCTTGCTGACTTCATATGCCAACAATGCAGGCTGAAAAGTTGTGGCTTTGTGCAGATGGTTTAATCCGGCCTGTTACAGTTTTTAACCCCCTCTGCAATATCCGTTACGGTTTTTTTTTTTTTAAATACAGCAAAAATTCAAGAATTTTTGTCTAGTCTCTAACTTGTTTTAGTCCTGATCAAGACCAGAATAAGATTGGGAGGAGACGGACGTTCACGTGTCCCATGTCTATCTTCAAGACAAGACGCAGAATGAGAGTATCCCGATCTTGACCCGTAAACACTACTATTTACTTCAAGTATTTTATCCGTTGTTCAAAATTTTGTTAGTATTTGTAAATTGTAACGTTATCTTCAACGGAAAGATCCTAAATTTCTGTGTCACACAATGGTTACAACATCTCATTTATTGAACCTCTCTTGACACTTAGCGTTCTCAAGGCTTTTACATACTAACAAGAACTCATTTTTCTTTGCTTCCAAAGCACTGCATTCAGTAATTTAACAGAACGTAACGATACCCCACCAATTTTCCTCGACACTTACCATCTCTAGTGTAACCTACCTAGAAACATTAGAGATCTCATAACTCAACCTCAACCATGTGAACTTTCTGTCCCTCCTCTGGCAAATGATCTAAATTGAGAATCGTTAACCCAGAATCTGAGTTATAATCAAAATCTACCACATTTGAACCCACCAAGCACCTTCTTGGTTTGGTCGATGAATAAGCACCAAATTGACCACATCCCTTTACTTCCATACGCAACAAGCCCACCATTTCATCACCAACTTTCGCCTCGTACGTAAACCCTTCAATGGCACCACCAGCATTGTACATCTCGATGAGCCCCACCGGAGCAAAACTCAATCCAGAACCCAGAACCTTCACGGGGGTCACCGTGAAAACTTCGTGCTCCAGCACTTTAAGGGACACCGGCATCGCCACATTGTATGGGAGAATAACAAGCTCGCCAGACCGGTGACAGTAGACGGCACAATCGCCGTTCCACTCACTGTCAACACCGGCAGCCGCCTCTGAAATGTCGTGGACATCACGGCCTCTGATGTACCCTGTGATGGCTTCAGAATTGGTTTCGTGAAAAGCATTCTTCCTCTCTAAGCTACTCCACGCCGCTCCTTGGCAATTGTAGACGCCAATAACTCCGGTGTACTTGTTCATATTCCATATCTTCAACAAGCTCACGCCATCTCGAGTCGGGTCTGTGAACAAGCAATCTTTGGTGGGTCTACCGGGAAAACGCGCTCGGAGCACCGACCCGTCCGGCAAGACGAGCTTCCTCAGGAGCTGGAAGTTGTGCTTCCCCGGCGCATCGCTGACGTAGATGGGGCCACCGCTGATGGCTCTGGCGGAGGCGTGATACTCAGCAGCACGATGAAGAGAGTGAAACATGTCCCAGTCCGGTTGCATTATCTCTCCGAGGAAGATGCTGTTGTACGCCACGGCGGCGATATGGATTGTGTGCGACACCGGATCACGAGGGTAGAAATCGTCCGACGCTCTCACCACCGCCGTTTGCTTTGAACTGTTCAATAATACCAGAAGCCACACCACATCAGATAACAGTGATCAGAGACTAAGTATCTATTTTTTCTTAATGACGTTAGTTTTACTTAATTTATATCTAATTATTCTTAGTTTTACTTAATTTATATCTAATTATTACTAATATGAAACACAAAAGGGAAACATTTGTAAGTTTTCTCTGGGATGAAAGGAACGAATTGAAACTTTCTGATAAATTAGGAAACGAGGATTTAGTTTTGGACTTACCAGTAGAGTGCGTCAGTATTGTGGCTCATGCAGGCGATGCAACCATTATCAGAAAAATTCCTGGCAATAGAAGCGTCAAGAGCTTGATGATATTGCCTTGTGAGCTCAACTCTTCCACCTAGCCCACCACCCAATGTCTCCAAGATGCACTGCACGTCCACCTTAACGCCATCTACACCCGCACGAGCCAGATAACTGTGAAGCTCATCGTAGAACTTGTACACCTTCTTCGGGTTCACCAGACCCAGGCCATTCACCGCCAACGCATCCGTCGTCCACGTCGGTTCGTTCTCCACCACCCCTTTCGACACCTTTGGGTACTTCATCTCCGATCCGTATTCCTCCATCTCCTTCACTCCTGGGCGTACGCCCCCCCAGTATCCTGTAATTGCGTGCCAAACATACACGTATTGTAATCCATGTTTCTGTTTGGCGATGTTCACTATGTTCTTTATTCCCAATGTTGGGTCTTCCTTGTTCTGAAATTTGGCGTTCTCTTTGATTCCTGTTAATCTCTTCAATGAATTGTTCTCGTCTTGCGGATCGCCGCCGACGGATTGCCAGCCATCGTCGATGATCACAAACTTCGAAGGGGTGCCGCCGGCAGCGAGAGTCTCGAGGCCGGACTCTACACCTTCTTGGGTTACTTCCTGGTAAAATGCGTCCCATGTACACCAACCGAAGTAGTCGACGATTCCGGGGAGTTTTTTCTCGTTCCGAAGACGGAAAGTTTTCAGGTGGTCCCTGACGGCTTTGAAGGCGTCGTGGATGGTTCCGAATGGGTCTGTTCCGGCACTGACAAAGAGGGAGTGGGTAAACGACGACGTTTTAGTGTCGTTGTCACCGCTTTCCAAACAGAGCTCTAGCTGATCATCTGCGTTGCCTTGTAAACAAGCTCTGAATGAGCCTTCGATCAGAGGGAGGAAGACGGTGTAGACGATCTGGTGGTCCTCGTTTCCGTCATCGGATTCAAGGTGGGACCCATCTTTGGTTTCCACCAATAGGAACTGAGTCTCAAGAGGAATATCCCTTCCTTTATCTCCCATCTTCTGGGCCATCCACCACAGCTTGAATCTGAAACACGCCAGGAAACGGACGTCCCTGAGAGTTCCCAATGAAACGACATGGTGGCCGTCGTCTTTGTCGAAAGCCGCGCCCAAAAATACTCCCTCCACCGGCCCCGACGACGATGCCGATGTCTCGATAACATTATCCGGTACACCGGTCAGAATCGTACGGTCCTTCACAATCAGTTTCCCATCGGAAACCCGAACCGCAGGTTTGATCGTCATGTTTTCTGATTCCGAATCCTCTTTCCTTTTCTTTCTTGTTGAGCTTGAATCTCTTGAGTCTTGGTACGGTTTCGTTCCCTTCTGCAATTAAGAGAACTTGCCACAATTAGATTCATGTAAATCTTACATTTCCAGATTTCTTAAATCACATCTAACGAAAGCAGATCAAAATCCACCAAATATTCACCTGAAAAGCTAACGCAGGTAAAATACGACTGCGAAGATGTCTGCAATTTCCAAAATATGCACAAGAAAAAACCAATACCCGTCAGGAAGCAACCGTTAAAACAAGATAATCCCTACTTTTCCCTGAAACCAAACGAGTTCAGCTTCAAAGAGAAATGCAAATAGAATAGTACCAGAAACTGAGAACGGCAATCGTGCATGGGAAATTCGGGAAGGGCAATGAAACCTTGAAGCATATGTTGAGGGCGAAGTAATTACTGGTCGGGTATTTATACTAAGAGAAGATGAAGCAAGCTGCGAACCAATCATCGTGAACCCCTGCTGATTTCTTGTGCTTCTCGTCCTAGTTAATTGGTAATAAGACCCAGCAATCGGGTGTTTCCAACATCCCCTGCGATCCAACGGTATTAAATCATCCTTAGCTTACGCATGTTGTTTCCTTTGACGGCAGATTAAATTGCCACGTGGAGCCCACTTTGCTTGTTGCAATTTGCCTTGTCGAATTTTCACGGATCTTCTTCTCCGGTGAGGAACTTTCACGTGAACAATATGGTGCTGTAATATATTAAAATTGATATTATCTCCCATATTAATTATAAACAATTAATCAATTATTTATATAGATTAATAAAATTTATTTAATTTTATTAATCTATATAAAAAATTAATTAATTTTTATAATTAATATTAAAATAAAAATTAATTAATTAATTTAAATAAATTAATTAATAAGTATATAATATAAATTTATCTTAAATAATTATATTATATTATAATTAATTAATTTACTTTAATACTAATTATTAAAATTAATTAATTTTTTAGATATATTAAATAAATAAATAAATTATAATTAAATATAATTATTAATCTATTAAATTAATTAACTATTTTTTATATTAATTATAATTAATTAATTTATTTAAAAATTTAATTAGTTATCATAACAACTGGAGATAAATAGTTAGAAAGCGTAAAGTTAGTCACGCTGATTTGTATCCACGTAAGCACGCTGTTACGTCTATCCGTTTCTTACACGTTGGAAATATCTGACATATACAACGACCGCGTTTCTTGCCCGCTGATATTTCCACGTCACCACATCCCGTCCCTTTCCCGCTAATAAATATAATACTGCCACTAGGCATATGCGCGTGCAAAGCTGAAACTTTGCCGTAAGTAATATTGAGAAATTGCTCTTATCAAGAATCAAGTGCATGCACTGACACATGGTTATCAGATATATTTTATTTTATATATTTATATAGTTATATTAACCATGTTTTATAAAAATATATAGATATGTAGATATATATAACGCATATGTATTGAGAACCTAATATATGTATTTGAAGAGATTTTTTTCAAGTGCAGTGAATGGTAGAGACAAAATATAGATAGATATGAGAATGGAAGCAATGCTTTCTTTCTTAATAAATATGTATATTGCACGTTTGAAAAGTGTAAATTAATTTGACCACTCAATATGTTTTAGGGAGGGGAAAAGTCAATAATAATAAATGGGGCGATGAATCCTTGCCTAGGTGGCATGCGACGCGTACAATGAGTGTGGCTCACGGAATTTACTTGTTGACTTGTTGTATTTGTGTTTGCAGAACAAGTTGAGAAATCTGGGGAATGGCAAGATCCAATTGGCAAGTGGTGACCCGTAAAGAGTTAGTTCGAGACAGATGGATCCCAATAATTTCACCGTTATTTTATTATATGTTAGTTGGATTTAATATCACTGTGAATTGCATTTATTGGGAATGAAAGGTGTGTGCATGTCGTTTCATTCATCTTGAGAGTTGAGGATAAGATTCTTCTTTCAAGCTAACATCAACCCAATCAAATGGATTATTGCATATCAGAAATCAGATGTAATTTTTTTGGGACTCAACAAGATTCAATCGGCTCGTTGTTGTATTATAATAATTCACAAAAGACCAAACACACTGTTGTTTTTTAGTTGCTACTTGTCATACCTTTATACACGCCTTTTAAAAGTTTTAACCAATTTAGTTCGATTATAGGTTGCAACTTGCTGCATTAAGCCAGAATAATTAGTGATCATTGGTCAGCCAACCAAACTTTTAGCATTTTAGCTTAAGGAACTTCAAGCCGATTGAATGAAAGGGGAGTAATTTTTATATTCACACGAAATCGAATTTAAAATTTTATGTTTAAGTGATTAATTTATTGTTGATACTTTTTATAAATATTTTGTAAATATGCGGATGATATTCCACAGTTCATCGCGTGGATTGGCATTTCCTTTGCACTCACAAAAGTTGTCCATCATGTTTTTCCTTCTTCAAAAAATGTCGAAGGAGGAATAAAGCAAAATCTCGATAATGCATAATGAATATGGACAATTTTTTAGCCAATGCTTGTAGAAAATAGACAAATGCATCGTTATATATCTCCTGTTGGTTGTGAGGTATCGAAATTGAATACATGTATAAATGCAATATGCTCCACTATTCCTATATCTATTTAACATTAAACTTAAAAAAATAGTTAATATAGTTATTTCAATTATAATTATAAGAGGTAATTAATTTTGTAAAGAGATTAAAAAATTAAATAAATTATTTAATTATAACTAAATTTATATTATAACTAGTAGTATGTTTTATTTAAAATATTTTAATCTCTTTTTTTACTATATCCCTTATTCTATTACTCGATTATTATTGATAAAATATTAATATGGTAATTTGATAAAAAAATAGATAAATATAGAAATAGATAATCTCTTAGTTTTAAATATAAAATATTAATAGTATATTTTTATTCTAAATATAAGATCTCAATTTATTTTATTAATAAAATTATATTTTTTTTAAATTACCTCTGTATAATTATACATAGATATTTCTATTAATAATAGTTCAGATGCATATAATTAAATAAATATTTTAAAGAAACCAAACACTCAATTATTATAAATAATTAATTTAATTAGTTTTTAAATATATTTAGATTAATTAAGTATATTTTATATTAAGAATATGAGATTATATTAAATATATTTAAAATCAATATTAATAGCCATAGCAGTATATATTGTTGAAAACTACCGGAAATTTGGCTGACAATATTTAAATCCAATAAATGACAAGTTTAATTAGTTTTGTAGGTATGAATACTATGTTGAGCAAAAAAATGTTGGTATAAATTATAAGTTTTATGTAATTTTTATCCTAAAATAGAATTTTGCCTTGGAGACCAGAAAGTCAGCCCATAAAAAATTTGGTGTGGTGCAAGAGGCGAAAAGAAATCCGTAATCCAAGAATCAACCAGTCAAGGTCGTACACGATCACACCCACGGTCACCTCGTGGGCCCCGCATCAATCATTTACAAGTCAAGTGACACGTGTGCGATCATGAGTTCTTGATAGAAAATATCTTCTTTAACATCTCATCGTATCATTTGGAGAACTTTCGGGAAAGATTTTATTTTTTTTAGATAAATATATTTTTCAACTTACCATACTATTATTATAAAATTATACTATATATAGTTTTATTTATATAAATTTGTTAATATTTTTAAATATATTAAATAAATAAATTAATTATAACTAATATAATATATAATTAACTAATTTAGATAAATTAAAGATTATATAATATAAAATTATTTTAAAATATTAAATTTAATTAGTTTATTAAATAAAATTAAATAGTTTTTATAATTAAGATTTGATAGAATATTAAAACATTCCTTCCATGTATGGAAGAGCATTGAGAATTCACTACACAGTTAATTACGAGTGATAATTTACTTCTAGTTTAAACGAGGGTAATACATTCTGACTTCATAATGAACGAATAACTAATGCATCTCACTATTTTAATGCTTGTTTTTCTTTTCTGAAATAAAATATCTCCTGGATACTAATTTTTAAAGGATGGCAATTCAAGGTAAGGCGCGGGGAAATTGATGATTATAGTATATGAGTGTAGACAGTGGTGGATGCTTGGGAAATGTTATTGACATCCAGAATATTCATGAGCTCCCTCGCTCTCTCTCTATCTGTAGAGAGAGAGGCGAGTTATTTTGAAATGTAGATGTTTTGAAATAATGTATATATTTCCATGACTAAAAAAATACAGGAAATGCATTTATTTTTAATAAAAAACTACGAGTAACCACCCAATGTCCTATATATATATATTAGACTGGAGGGAGTAGTAACAGTAATACTGTGAATCATAAGGTTATTTGTAATATATTTTAATGCAATCAAATGTCTTGAAAAGAAAAACCGCCTTCCCGGGCTTTGGCGCGAAAAGGGTGTTCGAGTTCGATATCTCACAGAACAGGAGGGGCAAGGGTTTCAGTTTCGCCTAACGCTACCCAGCGATTGGTTTAACTATGTCGAATTCCTCCGACGAGATCCATCAAATCAAATATCTAATAACTTCAGATCGCAAATCAAACAAGTCTTTGGGCTACTCAACGCTCCTGCATTTCCAACAACATTCTGCTCACAATCCTTCTTATATTCAATCCTTAGCCGAATGTTCCCAGACTCTGATCTGTTCCATAGTTTCAGATATCCACGACGACGATGAAGAAATGTGAGGATCAATCGACTTGTTACCTTCTTAGGACTTGCTTCAATGCTTTGAAGATTTTTTAATTATATATTTCTAATCTTCTTTCCGGCTTCCAGAGCTGCGCAAGCGTTGAAGGGGTTGGGCTTCTTGATTTATCATCCTGTTATTGTGGCCACGCTTCGAGGTATCTAGGTTTATTTTCAGGGGACAATTAAAACTGCTTATTCTTCACTAATCGATACAATTTCAACTACTTTTCCATCTTTTAATACCTTATTGAAATTTACAGTATCTTTTTACCTCAAGCCTTGGCAGTCAAGTTGCTGTGCGCCATGTTCAATATGTTACTTTGAGTAGCTTATATTATTAACTGCCTTCATTCCTGTCGTGATGTTAATTGTTAACAGAGGATAAGATGGAGAAAGGCTAGAATATTTTCTAAGTTCAGCACTAAGTTTGTGTAGTTAGATAGTTAACTAAGATATGTAATTCAGTTGTATTTTAGTTCTATTTTGTCCTCCTCTGCCTTGTAAATAGATTCGAATATCTGATGAGAAATAAAGCAAGTCACACTTTTACCTTATTGTATAAGTAGTTGACAAATGTCCAGCTCCTTGACTCTGAGTTAACATGCTGAAGATTTTTAAAGCGCCTGCTTTGTAGAAAAAAACACATGCATTTTTCTTTAACGAAAGGAAAGGGTTTGTGAACCACTTCGATTTTTAAAACACTGTTTTCTCCTTGTAATTGCAGTGGATGATGTCAGTTTTGTCTTAGAGTCATTGGTCAAACTCATTACCACCACAAAATTGAAGGTTAGAGTTCTTTTATTTCACCATGATCGTTTTATAAGTTCTTATAGACAGTCCCATTCCCCACCAAACTTATGGTTGAATCATATTAACTTGCTCAACTATTGCTGCAGTCTGCTTGTAATTTAGGGGTATGGTGCATATCTGTCCAGCAAATAGATGCGTCAATTCTTGCAACTCACTTCCGTTCTTTGTTGTTGGCAATCATTCACGCCTTTGACAATCCTATGGGTTCTTTATCAACAACATTTGAAGCTAGCCAGGTACATATTACCGTTCCTTGCGAAAAATCCGAAGTATTAGGTTGTCAGAAAATACTTACAGAAAGAAATAATGGCATTCAATAATAGAAGAGGCAAAGGAAAGGTATTGTGGGTTTTGAACTAACACGAGTACTTGATGAACAAATTTTACCTGTTCATGTAATGGAAGGCCATAATTCATCCAGTTTTATACTTTTTTTCTTTTTGTGGCCACTTAGATTAGCAAAATGGCTCCTTTTAGTAGTTCACCATTATATCTACTGTTTGACTGAAATTTGAGGGTAGTCTTCACATAGAAGCAAAGTTAGAACTTATTCTCATTTCTTTCCTTTTCCAATAGTTTGATAGTTCTATTGAGAAGTCTGATGCTTATGCATGAGCTAACTGAAGGATTTATTCCTGTAGCCAACATTTTTTCATTTGTCTCTTATTTAAAGAAAGAAAAAGGGGGAAAAGCAGTCCAACTTTTCTTCCTTTTCTCATTAATCTATGGATTGTATTGTTAAATAAACAACATTATAAAGTATTCAAGATGATTAATATGATTTGTTACTAACAGATAAATGTTGGCACCGCAACCTTGAAAGCAAAGCAATGTACATGTGCATTATATCACTATTGAGAATTGTGAATGTTATACTAGTATACGATTCATGCTTTTGACACGTGAATAACTGGGAGTGTTCTTTTCTATATGTCTGGTTACTCTGATCCTGGATATCCTTATTGGAACTTATATAAATATATTCATGCAATTTCTTTCAACTATAATCTTTAATCTTTTAATGAACAGGCTGTAATAAAGCTAGCCGCTCAATTAAGGGAGGAAATGAGAAGCTCATCACATATATGGGCTCCTCCAATATATAGGAGACTTCTCAGCGTAGAGAAGAGAGAGAGGGATGCTTCAGAAAGGTGCCTGTTGAAGATCAGGTCCACAATCATTCCTCCTTCACTGGACCTCTCCAAGGTACCAAAAACACACAGATCTTATCAAAGGTTATTCAATATAAAGAGTTGATTCTGTACTATGAACTTCGGTGGCATGACATGATATATTATAGTTAGACCTTAAGGTTATTATTGCATGCTTTTACCCATTAATTCAGTGACTAACGATTCAGAATACTTAGCTAGATTTGAGCAAAGGCAAGTTTTTCATGGTGTAAATGCTTCTTATCCTGTTTGCCTGCATTTTTGTTTAGCAGAAATTTGTGTGAAATTAGTGAGGATTTTTCTTCGGTCCTGCATTTAAAACAAATTTTTGAGCTGATATACCGTGCATGATCCATCATTATTGGTCTATAATGCTGATTGAAGGCTAGCAGTTTGACATGTGCTCATTGCTCATATATTTGCCTCCTTTCTACCCAGGCTATTGTCAAAGATTTGAAGAAAAAATTGCTCATTGGAATGAAGGATTTGCTTGACCAGGGTATGAAGATTCAAGTTATTCAAGCATGGGGCTGGTTTGTCCGCATGCTAGGGTCTCATGCTTTGAAGAATAGGCATTTAGTAAATGATATGCTGAAAATTCCTGAGAGTACATTTACAGATCTTGATTATCAAGTTCAAATTGCAACTCAGGTACTTCATAAGAGTTGCCGCATTTTATTGGCCAAATTCATAGAAATGGGACATATTAGGCTGAAAGTATTGTCAATATCATCTAGTGATGTGATTTTAAATAATGTGTAAGGTCATTTATGCAGGTTGCCTGGGAAGGTCTAATTGACGCTCTTATTGACTGTCCAGTGATGGCTTCTCAGAAAAATACCTCACCTGAGGAGAATTCTCTTCGGAAACAGCATAGAATAGGACATCATATCAGTGACATTGAAGCAAATGGATTTTCAAAAAGTATAAAGTTGATAATGACTCCATTGATCGGCATTATGTCTAGTAAATGTGATATATCTGTCCAGTTATCTTGCTTGAATACATGGTGTTATTTGCTATGTAAGCTTGATATCTTTATCAATGAACCATTGGTGATAAAAATGGTTTTTGGGCCTATTCTTGATGCGATTTTTCAGAAAGGACTGGATGACAAGAGTATCTGGTTATGGAATGCGGGCCTTGACCTGCTCTGTGATAGTATTTTACAGAAGTGCGGGGATGGTCTCGACCCGTCAACTAACCAGGCAAGACCCAGACTATCAGAAGTTGGACCTTCTTTATCTGGAAGATATTCTTGGAAGCAATACCCCATCAAATGGCTGCCATGGGATATCAGCCAGTTGGACTTTTACCTAAGAATTATATCTGTTCTCATCCATCAAGCATCTCGAACAACTATCATCTATGAGCATAGAAGTTCCGTTTATGAAGCTGCCTTGAAGCTATTTATATATGTTCTTAAAGGAGTTAAATTAGACTTGACAAATCCATCTATTAATTATGATGGTATAATGTGGTGCTTGAACTCATTACTAACGTTCATGAACAAGACATGTGAGGATTTGTTCTCAAACAGCAGTGAAACTAGTGATTTATGTTGCATTTCCATTCAGTTTGTAGATGCTGCCACTAAGGAGTTAGGTCTTTCTATCTTAGGGTCTCCTCTATACAAATTCGCATTAGACCTGAAGTCCATTGACAACTTGCCGCCAGTAGATCGTGTGAAACAACTAAATTTTCCAAGTGTCATTTTCATTTCTTATATGGACAAGGTTTCTCCATTGGTTTATTTAATAGCACTTTACTTCCATATGGTGGGTCAGTTAACTTCGAATTCCCCCAAGTCAGATTGCAATTCTCAAGAGATGTGTGAATATTTTAAGTTTTTATTTTCTTCAAGTGATCCCCTGGACATTCTCCTCACTTGTGTTGGCTTGTTGTACAAACATGTTCAACCGAGTTACTTGAATATATGGGTAGCGGTAGCTCAGGGTCTGAAACATTCGGTGCATGAGGCTAAGTGTAAGTCAATACAGGAAGCAATGTCTGACACCGCCTGTCATTCTTCCATGTGCCATCTTTTACTTTACCCCCTGGTGGTGTACTCTAACATTCCAAAATTGGAGAAGCATCCCATAGCATTAGAAAGAATGCCCGTGCTTGAACTCATTATCGAAACTTGGAAATTGCTTTATGGACTTTTTAGCGCACCAGAATTTAAATTTTCAGCAACCACCAATCTCTATGAGGATATTTGCTCATTGTTAACTGGATTCCTTGATGAAAATTCTGGCATGCTTGAGAGCAGCACTGATACTAATTCAGCAAGCAAGAATACTGGTCTTGGCCTCCTTTATTTATTGGGAAATTTTATGATATGCATTCTAGAACAAATCCAGACTACAGAACTAATTTCATTGACAATCAGCAGTCAAAATGACAGCTGTAGCAAAAAATCCAGCGGCATTGAAAACTGCTTAAAATTTGCTGCTAGGTAAGTCCATTTATGTCTTACTAAATCCAGCTAAAGAGCCCCTTGAATCCATAATTGGGTGGTGTCTATCTTTGTATGTTTGAGTGAGTATTGATATTACGCTTATTCTGTATTAAGGACTTAAGAAATAGTGTCACTAGCATTTAAACATGCTTTTCTTCTTTCTGTTGCATTTCGTTAAAATGTTGATGGTTCTATTTTACCTTGCTGCTTTACTCCGTGGGAATTTCATTTATTTGCGTGTGTTCATTGGAATTTATATTTTTTGGGTGATATTTAGATTATGAAATACTTCTATTTATTTAGGTTATTCATTGCAAATGATTGCTCACATTATAATTTGACGAATTTTAGTTAGGATATCCAAGGGACTCATTTTTCATGCGGCATTTATAGGTATACGAACTCCTTGGGGACGAAGATAGTAGACCCACTGCCTGGCTTTGTCAGCGCCTCAAGGTCTGTCAATATAGTTGTTTGACTTGTTTCCTTCAATGCATGCTTTGGTTGCTTTTGCTTTTGGAGTAACTCTTCGTTTGATTTTCACTTTGGCATAAATCGTAGGGTATATTCTGCGTTGGAACGCTTTGTTGGTTGCCTCCACAGGAAGCAAGATATTCTTATTTTCCTCGAGGTTTGTTTCCTTTTCTATTTTTTTTTACACTATCGTCAGCTGAATCTTGTATACTTACATATTGTTGACTAGAAAAGGTTAAGGAACTACTCTAATAGTTTCATGGAAGAGACCTTGAGTGGGTTTGGCTTAGGAACTACTCTGTGGGGCTACTAGCCACCGCAACTAATCTGGACCAGGGTTCTGGTGTGTGGTTAAGTAGACCACTCCCTGAAGGTGTTCTCTTCAAAATTCGAACCCCTGATATTGCAAGTGAAGTCCTTCTTGGGGCTTAATCCAAGGCCACTTAGCCAACCATTTTTTTGGGTCCAGGCAATGGATTCTAGAATACTGATTTTCTCCATGTTGATAGACATATGATCCATGATGCTAGCTAGAGTTTTTTTTTTTTTTCTTGCGTTATCTCATCCCTTTTTTCGTTTTGGTTTTTTGTTGGGGTGTTCTTTGCGGAGAACCTCTGTTACCTTGAAAATGTAAATTTGTTTAGAGTCGTATGTAATCTTCCACTTGCATGGTTTTGTAGATTATGTCCTCGCCACTACTTGAATGGCTATCAAATATGGGAATGCGGGGTGAAAGCACTGTTGATCAACTCCAACTCATGTGGACTGAAATTCTTGGTTGCCTGAGAAGAAGTAAACCGCCAATAAACTTTGGTTCAGCTTTTCTGCAACTTTATGAAACCCTGTTTGAAAAAACTCTTGATCACCCACATACCTCCATTTCAGAGCCAACCATCGACTTCTGGAATTCCACGTTTGGCCAACAATTTGTATTAGATTTTCCACCCAATTTGCTTCCTGTATTGGACAAGCTATCAAGAAACCGTAAATTAAAACTCCAGAAGAGAAGCCTCCCATTTCTCCAAAAATGCCACTCTTACTTACAGACCAATCATGCTGAAGGATACAAGGTGACTCCAAAGCATAACAACACGTCTGAGAGAGTGGAATTAGTGTTGGATAGTAGAAACCACCTCGAGAAGCAAGAGGCATTAGTGCCGCCACTGCCTTTAAATTTGAAAAGAAAGAGGTTAGAACTTACTGCGCATCAAAAGGAAGTGAAGAGAGCACAGCAAGGAAGGGAAAGGGATGCTGGAGGACATGGCCCAGGAATTCGAACTTATACTAATGTTGACTTCTCACAAGGGCTTGAAGATTCTCAAGAAAGCCAAGAGGTAAGGGATACAGAAACTATATTGCTTATGTTGAGAAAAGCTATATAACTGTTCTTTGAGGATTGGGTTGACACTTGTACATAATTCTCTGTAATGTGATTTCTTCTTCATGGATGCCCTTTTTTTCTCACCAAAACCAAGTAAAAGAAGCACTCAATGTCGATGGTATTCAAATAGTGAAATGTCCTACTTATCCACATTCATACATATATACACATTTTTTAACTGATGTGGGAACTAAACCCCACTCTTAATAAGGGTGGGGCT
This sequence comes from Leucaena leucocephala, assembly GCA_037074615.1. Lineage (NCBI taxonomy): Eukaryota > Viridiplantae > Streptophyta > Magnoliopsida > Fabales > Fabaceae > Leucaena > Leucaena leucocephala. The sequence goes on along the minus strand of CM073534.1, from coordinate 13,723,438 downwards.
CTCTGTAGCTGCTCTCATAAGAGTTTAATACACAAACATGAACAACCAAGCCGAAATGTTTCTTTTTTTACAAATATTAAATGAGAAAACCACTTATTAGGGTGATACTTAAGGGATAGTGGCCCACTTATCTATACTCATACACACTTTTCAGCAATGTGACAGCTAACCCCACGTTCTGTGAAGGTATTCATGGATGCCCTATGTTTATCATTCTTGCTCTTTCAGGAATTTTTTTGGAGAATTAGCATGATATTTTAAATAAAAAACTTAATTATTTAAAAGTCCTAATCATATTAAGGATATAACAATAATAAATTTGAGTATAGAAATTGATAACAAGTTTATGTTATTTAATTTTTTTTTATAATTAAATTCTTTCTTTAAAATTTTATAATAATTTTTAGTATAAATTAATTTATAAACATGCACTTGTAAAATGTAATTTTGGAGTGTGTTTGGCCAGGGACAATGATATTGTTACTTGTACGTTGCCTTTTAGTTTGGAGCTTGAATTTCGCATTGAAGTTAAAGGAAAAAGTGTACAGTTAATAAAATTATTTTCAACTTTTTATTCATAAATAAATCTAGGTCAAATTAATAAGAGATGTCCCCCCTTCCACAGACAATCTCTCTAGTCACTGGACTAGATTGCATGATAAAACATGAAAATATAAATAATAAAATACGGATACAATGCTGGCGCAATGACTTCACATGTTGAAGGCTTTAATCTCTGTCACGGTCCAATGTTTCAAGAGATTCCATCGATTTGGCTAACAATGAACGCAAATGAAGTTGTTTAGTCAATTCATGTTAGTATCACGAGGTTGTTGGCCCTTGTAACTGTAAGTAGAGTAATAATACAAGTCCCTCAACTTTTGTAAAAAAAAAAATTCAACTTGGGAGAGTTATGTTAAGAGAAACAGTCACATGCTTTAAAATTTAGATATTTAATAAATATTACGTTAAAATTGAATATTCACAGTATTTCAATAGAAATATTAATTTTTATAATATAATAAATTAAAATTTAATTTTTTATTAGAAGATATATCTATATTTATTATTTAATTGTATTTTAGATTATTTCTAATAGAATGCTATTTATATTTATTAAGAAAAAAAATAAAGCTTCCAATATTTTGTATGTATAGTAGTATTTTAAGAAGTCCAAAAGCAAATGAAAATATAAAAGAAAACTCGAATGCAAATAAAATAGAGAATTTGGTGAACTCCATTGCAATCCTAAAATGGTGATCCCCACTCTATCATAATTATGACCAAACCTAAAAACTAAAATTTTTAAAAAGTTTTTAGTTTAAATTTTAATTATTTTTTTAAAAATAAATAGTCATATTTATTTAAAAAAAATTTTCAATCAAATTATAATTTAAAATTATAATTTTATATAAATTACTGTGAGACTCATATATAAAATAATAAAAAAATTTATAAATTATTTAATTATTTTATTTTATTTTTTATAATATCTCTCCTCTCTCTTATCCATATTTCACATTTTCTATTATATTTTATCTTTTTTTTACTATCTCTTCTCTCTCTTATCTCATTTTCACTCTTTATTATCTTATATTTTTAATAAAATCATATATATTTTTTAATAATTTTTTAATTATAAAAATCTTTCTAGTAATAACTGTTCAAATACTCATTTATTTAAAATTATTTTTATTCTATAATATCTTCTCTAAAATCTATTTTTTTAAAATTATTTAAAATTTTTTTATAAACTATTTTTTAAATTTTTATTCAAACACACCGTTATATGTGTTTGGTTGGACTTTTTAATGTTAAAAATGATCACAATGATAAAAGTGATTGCACATTTTTTTGGGTAATCCTCGTTCAAAAGGTTTCTATGAATATAATATATTCAAGGTTAAAAAAACAAATTAATGCATTCAAAGTGTTATGGTCTACAATTATTCATCGTACTAAATTTTGTGTCAATATTATAATACTTACTTTTAAATAATATCACAAATTATTCTAGTTTACATTACAACACTCCATATAACCATTAACTGTCTTGATCGAGTTATTATAGGCTATTTTAACTTAATAAATAGTTTTATATTTAAATTTTAAAATATTTTTTAACAGAGTATCCTTTTGGCCTTAAATTTTTAAAATATTTTCATTATACTTTATGCAGATTATTTTTTTTTAAAATTTTATTAATTTCTCCTTAAAATTTAATAATTTTATTATAATTTAATATATATTATATTTCTAAAAATAAAAGTCAACATAATAATAAATAAAAAATAAAATTATATATTTAAATAATTTTTTTCTATAAATATAATAAAAAAAATCTCTCTATTTTATAAATATAATTAAAAGAGTAAGTTACTAGAACTAATAAAAAAAAGTTATTAGTGACTATTGGTTAAAAAAATTAATAAAATTTAAATTTTGTAATATATATAAAATATATTAAAAATAATTTATAAATAATATTATTTTTCCTGTAGTTATTGTTATTAATAATTTTGTCTTTTATATAAACACAGTCTGACTACATTAATTTCTGTACACATTAATATTTTGGTGTTCCGGGCACGACAGTTCATCTATTATTATATCATTCATTGTTAATTTATCTATTCGTTTCTGCTATTTCTTCTACTGTATCTGGCCAAACAAAATTCTACTGAAATAATACTATCTATATTATTGATTATAATTTTTTAGCTAGAATTAATTATAATTAATATAGGCTTGTGTGATAGATTTTTTAATTTTTTAAATAGGGCAAGGTGTCTCAAATAATTAAAATCCCGGCAAAAGAAAAAGAAAACGAAAAATTATTACGAAAGAAAGAAACTCCCCCCCCCCTCTCTCTCGTTCTTCGAGTCCTTCTCTTTCTATCCTCACATCTGATTCGGCTAGTAGGTTTTCATTTGCTGTTTTTCTCTTTGAGCAAGCGAAGCAAACATACAGATACAAGGCTTTCTCTCTGCAAAGTTGTGAATTATAGGGTTTCTCCAAGATCATTTCGATTTTGAATGTAATTCACATTCGTTGCACTCGGCTCTTCCTTCTTCACTCTGTACTCACTCAATTTAGGGCTTTTGTTCTTCCTTCTCCTAAACCTCTTTATACGATTTGTATTGTGATTACTCGATCTGAGCATGGAAGGCCGAGATTTATCGTCGTCAACGGCAGCCCCTTCTTCCAACCGCGATGGCTCTTCCACCACTGATCCTGACGATGTTGTTTTCTCCGTTACCGTTGCCCTGGCAAAAGATGCTGCCTTGCATTTCCAGTCTGGCAAGTTCGCCGAATGTGTGGAAGTTTTGAACCAGCTCCTGCTTAAGAAACCGGATGATCCCAAGGTAATTGTCTTTTTAAATTGCATGGATCCTATCACCGTTCCTTCTCTTTTTTTCATTCCTGTTTGGTCAGTGCTTATGAAATGGTCGATACTTGTCATTATATTCTGCATCTTCCAAGCCTTGAAAGTTTCGAGTAGACCTGAATTTGTCTTCCCACCTCGTCATTTCTTGGTTTAGGGGTGATTTTGCGCAACTGATATTCGTTTGGTGATTAGTGGATTGGGTTTTAATTTCTTCTAAATGGTAAGGTTCATTTTGAGGTCTGCCAAGCATCATATATTGTGGGCACTAGTAGTTAAGTTTCTGGGGCTAGAGCCGCTACGTTTATTGGTTCAATTGGTTTACATAAAATTATCAAGTTTCATCTGTAGCAAGAGTTTGCATGGCATGGATTAGATGCGTTGAGCTGGTTTAAATGGATTTATAGAATGTATCTGTTTGTTGGAATGTAAGAGCATTGAATATCGGGAGACATTGGTCACACTTCTTGAACAGCCAACTTATTGAATGTGTAACGGAAAGTTTGGTTGTTTGAATGGTTTTTCCAGAAGAACGTTGACCTGAAATTTTCCACGAGAACAACCTTTATCAGTTTGACTGGTTAGGAAAAAAATTGTTGGAGAGTTGGTTAAAGTTACTTGATGGTCATCTAATTTCAAATGGAACAATTACCGGATGCTTATACACCTCAAAGTTAACATAAGAAATTATCCTCGTTTCTTGTAATTAAACTGTTCTTCATTTGTTCCTTTTTGTGGCATTCTGCTGATGGATTAGGTTTGTCATGTCATGAATAAGTTTAAACAATGGGGCTTTGTAGAAAAACATTCTGTAATCTGGTTTCTGTAGAAGAAATGATCTGGATTATCCATTATTTTTTTTAAGCTCATTCTCATTCATACCCAGGTCCTCTATAATATTGCGATTGCCAAATACTTTCGGGATGGTTGTTCAGATCCCCAAAAGTTGATTGAATTACTTAATGGCGTCAAGGTATGTTATTTTATAAGGTGATTATCTTTTTGTGTTTTATTTTTGTTTCCTGGTACTTGTGGATAACCATATTTCTTTTTATCTCTATTAGAAAACTGGAATTCAGATGCGCCATTACCATTGCCAAATTTGAAATATTTTGTAAATTTAATGATGATGATAGCCTTGAATCAAGATTCGGCTTCTTCTATTCAGTAGTCTGTGAACCTCATGATTTCTGGAGAATGTCAATGAATCACATGGTGAAGTTGGGCTGAAGCATGATGTTCGAGTTTGGCAATTTAAACTTGACTTAGGCTAATGTGGTTTATTTTCAAGTTGCAGGTCATGGCTATCATCTCTATTATTTTTACTTACTCCTTTTCATTTTTCTGGAATTGGTTCAGAGGAAAAGCAATGAACTTGCTCAGACTTCTGGTGAACAAGGAGAGGCAGCGAACATTGTTGGAAATAAAGTTGTTTTGGAATCCAAAGGAAGTAATGCTTTGGCACCTGAGTTTTCTGGTGCAAGTAGCAACAGTACGATGTCTACAGATGAATTTGATTCTTCTGTGGCAATGCTAAATATTGTATGTTGATTTTCCTCCTTAGGCTTATTTCATTTCTATCTTGCTTGTTTCTTGAAAAGACATATTTGTGGCTAGAATATATAAATTTATGTTATTTTGTGATTTCATTCTTCTTAGGCCATTGTTTGGTTCCATCTGCATGAGTATTCAAAGGCATTATCAGTTTTGGAACCCCTCTATCAAAATATCGAACCCATATATGAGGTATGCCACATTTAGTGTTACTTTATTCTTAAAAATTAAATGATGTCTTAATGGTTTTCTTCTTCGTATTCTCTCACTTTTCTGATCCTCTATCTAAATCCAGACAACAGCTCTACATATTTGTCTTCTGCTGCTGGATGCTAGCCTTGCCTGCCATGATGCATCAAAGTCAGCTGTAAGTTCTTTTTTGACCATTCAATTAGTTGTTTTGATCAGTTATATAATATTTATAATTTTATTTCGACTACTTTTTAAGGATTGCAAGTTTTATAACTTAATGTGTTGCTGATCAACCCTGACTATAATATGTTATGTTGTTGTTATAACTTTTTGTCTTGTGCTGTGGATATTTAATTTATAAGTGCAGTGGTTGAGCGTAAATTTTACTGATACACATGTTAGATGCAAATAAATTTATACGCCCCTTTTGTTTTCCATTAATGCAAAAAATCATAACTAATATGTTATGCACAGAAGAGATATAATATACCCCTAGTTGATTGATATGGAGCTTGTCCTGAGGCTAGATTGACATCTTTAACCATCACACTGCAGTAGCTAATGATAACCTGAAGTAGGTGAAATATGAGAAAAGGTCCCAATACTTGATGAGAAAGTTGGAAGGACATGACAGTGGGAAGAAAACAGCAGTCGTGTGGAGACATACATATTTTTAATCAAAACCTAAGGACCAGACTCTTGACCTTTCATATCCTTTTTAATTAACCTAAAGTAAAACAGTGTAGTTTTTTATTTATAAAATTAACATAATTGAAATAGAACTTATTTTGGTAGTCACGATAGACTGAATCACCCAAAAATGTTACTGCTTATTGAAGTTTTCTGACAAAGTGGTAGTTGCACAATTGTGTCCATTTATAAGATTCCGGCTGCAGTTCTGGCACTTGAACCATTTGGCCAGCGATATGAGTTGGTGGCTATATGAATAGAAACGGATTGTGTGCTTTGTAGATAACACACCTAATTAACGAAACCAAGAAAGTTTCTGTTTATAATAGAAACAAATCTGAAACTCTTTTTCTAAAGTTTTAATATACAGTTTACGGTTAAGGATGTAAATGGAGTTTTAAATTTCTATTGGTTATGGAATTTAATGCAGAAAGTTTGAATGATAAACCTTTTCGCCTCCTTTCCTTGATGGACATGTTGAGGAACTGGAGGGTGTATTATGTTGATGTACCTTTTCTGTTCTATAATGTTCTGATGCTGGACTGGACTAGCCAGTTGGACTGGGATTTGATATTACAATATCTGACTGAACTCAACTTCTAAATGATGTATTGTTTCTATTAAAACCGTTCTGTGATGTTCTGATACTGGACTGGACTAACCAGTTTGACTGGGATTGGAACTGGAGATTGGCCCAGATGTCCAGTCATTTAATCATATGTTGTTTCGCTTGGAAGAACTGAGGGCTCGGGAAATGCTAAGCAAACCATCAGGTTAACTGGAGAAATGATTCGCTTCATGGTTCTAGGTTGAAAACTAAGTTCCTTTCTTTTGGAGATGTTAACTTCGGCAGGATTTGAATACGTAGGGACTGACAACTGATCCTCTGGCCACATTTGCAGCTCTTTTTTCAATGTTGTGTGCCAGTTAATTTATATATTATAACTAAATTAAAGAACAACTTTTTGTTTCATATCGTTTAATTAACTCAATCAGATCTTGCAAAATTTGGCCAACGAAAAAAAAAATTGGCCAAAAATTCCAAACAGCTTATCATTCCTAAGGTGACTCACTACTGGTCACTGGAAGAGGAATAAATAAGACCGAGTTTCTAAAACAGATCTGTGCATTAGACATCAGGAGAAAGGTTATATAGGGCCATTGAGCCTGTAACATTTCTGTTTTAGTTATTTCTATCCGAACTAGGGATTTGACATTTACAGGGACCTTAGATTCGTATCTATTATAAACCTTTCATTTGTAGGAGAATGACAGAGAATGAGATTTGCAAGACAAAATACCTGAAGAATCAGGATTCCAAACTGTCATCAGTCGACTAGAATAAAAGGGAACAAAATCAATTAAAGACAAAAGGGACTAGGGGTGTGTTTGGATTAGCTTTTGGAGAATAGATTTTGTGAAAAATCTATTTTTTACATAGATTTTGCAAAAAAATTGATTGTTAGAAGTTGTTCCCCCTAGCTTATACCAAAACCATGGTTTTGGTAGAAAAATAGATTGTGGAACAAAATTTGGGTTTGGATAGTTTATTGATTTTGGTGAAAAAATTGATTGTAGAAAATTTGGGGTGTTTGGGTTAGTTGATCCAAAACCATGGTTAGAGCTCACTACCTTTTCTATCATTAACTAGAAACACTTAGATTGATTGGAATTGTGAGAAGCATTAATTACATTATATATTCTTCGCAAGCAGATGGTTCATCCCTGAAAATTGTGAATATTCTTAGTCACTTGAATCATTCTTCCGTCGTCAATATGGGGCTTTTGGGTTGAGTTTTCTCAATGGATTTAAATTGAGTTAACCATCTTTCCTTTTGCCTTGTTGCTATTAGAAAGTACTTTATATTGTGCACATCTCACACACTTGATAGTTGTTGATGGTAAACTTGTTTTTATTACGATGAATTAAATGTGACATTATCTTATGGTTACCCTGGCTGTCTAATGGGTTGTTGTATCTTTACATGTGAAAGATAAGAGGAAGTTTGTTTGGACCTTAGAAACTCTATCCCAATGCATGCGTGGTCTAATGGAAACTATTGTGTTACATCAAGTGATAGATTGCCTTTCTTTGCTTTTCCCTGATAAACAAGTGGCAAAATGTTCTCGTATTATTTCACTTTTCCCTTGGATCCTATTTTTCTTTTATCAATATGTCTAGTAATGGCATAAGCATTTATTTTGGTTCCTTTTTTTTTTTTGTAGCTTTGGAATTTTACAAGTGCATTGTTCTGATGCTGGAATCTGTTTTGTTTAGGAGGTATTGACTTATCTGGAAAAAGCATTCGGTGTTAGCTGTGTGAGTCAAGGTGACAATTTGAATTCAGCACAGCAACAATCTGCTAACCTAATTACAAAGTCTTCATCTGTCCCATCTAGTGCATCAGTTGCTGATGCATCCAGTTCAGATTTAGGTCCAAATGTTAATGCATCTGAAAATCATCTATCCAGAGCTTTATCTGATGAGACGTTTGAGTATGAAGCCATGATATTGGATATGGGTGGACAAAATTTAGCAAGGCCAACTGGCCTGTTGGCAAATGATCATTCAAGGGCTTTGGTGGATCAGTTGTCCACTGTTGAGTTAAAGCTTAAATTGCAACTTTACAAGGTTCGTTTTCTGCTTCTTACACGGAACTTGAAGCTAGCAAAGCGTGAAGTCAAGTTGGCTATGAATGTTGGACGTGGAAGAGACTCATCCGTGGTCCTTCTTTTGAAATCCCAGCTTGAATATGCTCGTGGTAACCACCGCAAAGCAATAAAGCAATTGATGGCATCAGGTAACCGGGTTGATGCAGCATTTACAAGCATTTTCAACAACAATCTTGGGTGCATCTATTACCAACTTGGGAAACACCAGACATCATCATTGTTCTTCTCAAAGGCATTAACTGCTTGTTCATCTCTTAGGAAGGAGCAACCACTAAAGCTAGTCACTTTCTCGCAGGATAACTCTCTCCTTATTGTATATAATAGTGGTGTGCAGTACTTGGCTTGTGGAAAGCCAATGCTTGCTGCCCGCTGTTTTGAGAAGGCTAGTTTGATCTTCTATAAGCAGCCTCTATTGTGGCTCAGACTCTCAGAATGCTGTCTGATGGCATTGGAAAAGGGCTTAATTACTTCAAGTGGCATTCCATCAGATTCCTTGGTTGGAGTTCGTGTTGTTGGGAAGGGAAAATGGAGGCAACTTGTTGTGGAAGATCAGATTCCAAGAAATGGACTTGCAAACTCATCTAAAAGGGATGAAGGTTGTCCAGGCAATGATAGACAGCCAAGGTTATCCATGTCTTTTGCTCGGCAGTGTCTCTTAAATGCCCTACACTTGCTGGATTCCGGCAGGACAAGTCTGAAGTCTGGTTTGCCTTCAAATTCTTCTGTGGAGGAAATCAATCCAGGTGAACTCTCGCCTTCAAAGAATTCAAATAATAAAAACTTACATGGCATTGATTCCAAGGCACGTTCAGTAGGTTTAGGTCAGGTTAATTCAAACGGGGAAACAAAAGAGCAGAAGGGAGGAAGTAGTCAGGAGTTCATTCAGAACTCTCTAACCTATTATGAAGACATCTGTAGACGAGAAAATCAATTAATTAAGCAAGCTACTCTTGCCAATTTGGCTTATGTAGAGCTTGAGTTGGGCAACCCTGTGAAGGCACTGTCAGTTGCAAGATCTCTGTTGGAACTTCCAGAATGCCTCAAGATTTACATCTTTCTAGGCCATGTTTATGCGGCAGAGGCTCTCTGCTTGCTAAATAGACCCAGGGAAGCAGCTGAACATTTGTCAATTTATTTGTCTGGGGCAAATAATGTTGACTTGCCTTTCAGCCAAGAGGACTGTGATAAATGGCAAGTGAACAGGGTAGTTGAAAACGAAGAGGTGAATGGGGGATCCACGACAGCAACTGCCAATAATTCGTCCCTTGAGCATTCACAAACTATTGATTTCCTCAAGCCGGAGCAGGCACGGGCGACACTTTATGCTAATTTTGCCGCAATGTCCGCTTTGCAGGGTGAATTTGACCAAGCCCATCAATTGGTTACACAGGTTCTATCCATATTACCAAACAGTCCAGAAGCCACACTTACTGCAATTTATGTGGACCTCTCACTTGGTAAGCAACAAGAAGCTCTAGCCAAATTAAAAAAGTGTAGCCGAATCAAGTTCCTCCATAGTGGAATAACATTGGACAAATCTTCGTGAGTGTTGGATTGACAGGTCACAGTGGTTGATCCACTTCATCTTTAGTTAGTGGATAGTTTAATCCCTTCATAGCATTTGTAACATATATAAGTTCTGTTCAGAGAATAAGTTTTTCTGGTCCTTTTTCCCCCATATTTTCAAATGTAGGGTTCATTCATTAGTGGTGGCCGTGTTTTGGTTAGTGCTGATGCCCGCCTGTGAAATTTGAGTTGTAATTCTGATTCGGATTGCGTTCAAGAAGCTAATGTAGTTGATATTCAAGATTAGAGTCAAGTTCCTACAGTTAAGAAAGAACTGAAAAATCGATTTTTATTTTGAATTTCCATTCCACTTTCTTTCTCGAGGAGTTGACTTTTTGACTCTTGCACCCCATGATTGGTAACATACAGATGGAATATATTGGAGTTCAGATGTCATGAACTGTTTCCAATTTTTTGATCTGCTGGTTACTTTTTGTAATGCCCCATAAATGAAGTATGAGAAATTTTTATATGTTTTGTTGTAAATAAATGCAACGGTCGGAATTTTTGGTTCGAGCTTTGATTCTGTGCAGATTGAATACTAGTCACACCAAGTATGCACATGCAAGTTCTCCTTTTGTAAGCATTGACCATGACTTCGCCTAATCGCATGTGGCAATTTACTCTAATTTTATTTTTGAAGTTTTTGTAAAAATAGTCTATATTACTCCATCTGTCATACTTAAGATTATAATAATATAGGTTCTTATTGTAATATATTAAATTATTGGTTAAATGCCCTCCGCTTTGAGGGGCAATTTGGACATTACACATCATTTTCTAATTTCAGTATGTTCCACACTACCCGTATTCATCTGTCCGGAGAATGCATCGAATGGACAGGAACGACAATAGCAGGAGTTTCAATAATTCCAATGTTTTTTGCCACAACACTAAATTAGTATATTCCATTAATCTAGACCATATTCCTTCCTCTCTTTTTTCCCCTTTTTATGGAATGATTTTTCTGGGTTTCTAATGGAACAAAGAATGGGAAAGGTGATAAAATTCTTGTATAAAAAATTAGGGAATGTGACTTGAAATTTAGCCCTTCAAGTTTTAACATAATTATATATCAGTGCCTCAATTATAACGTGACTCAACTTTTAACTCGATTATTTTTTTTAATATTTCCAACATTTTAAAACTCGATCCTTATTTTCAATAACTCATTATGAGTCATCACGTAGTCAGCCTATTTAGCCAAAAAAAGAGAGTCAATAACGCTGCTATGATTTTCTGCCGTAAGCTCCACATGGATTTCCAATTGAGAAAAAGAAAATTAGCCATAAGATATACAGAAGGCAGAACGGGTACTCCATAGGGATTGTGGAGGAAGAAATATCTACAGAAACAAACCAAACCAAAGGGACGAATAAAACCAGAGAAAGAGGACGGACCAAGAAGACGCGAACGGACGAGGAAGAAGAGAAGCTCGACGGAATGGAACAAAACTACAGAAGCAAAGATTGTTGCTAAATGAACTTACAAATTGAAAACCAAGCATGCCCCTTACTTGAACTGAAATACTGGCAAAAATGAAGGAAATCGATACGAACTTACTCCACAAATAAACAAGATCTTTTGGTGGGAGCCACTAAAAAAATAAAATTAATATTTATTTTAATTTTTTTGTTTGGACAATCGTCAAATACTTGTACCATATTTGACAGTTATTTACTAAAACATGTCAAGTAATAATGGAGAGGGACTTTAGATGAATAGATTAAACTTAAATTACAACCTCATGTTAAATCTCTTCAAATAGCTTCCACAAAATAACCTTTGAAAGTAACAACAGTAATGATGTTGCTATCACCAAGAAAACCAACAAAAGTTGATCCAATTTAAAATAAGTTAACTTATAATTAAAAAAATTATTAATTCAAATTTTACTATTAATACGAAGAATTTGTTCGTGAACTATTTATGAATAACTCTGTAAGCTCTTTAGTCTTGAGACTCTTATATGACTCCCCTGGCCGTCTCTCAGTCATTTTAAGATGTGGCCCTTATATGGCTTTTGATTCAAATGTTAGATAACTCAGTCGTGAATCCATTTGATTTATTGATGATAACTATTGATTTTTAAAATGGTAGAAATATTAAAGAATAAGTTTTAACTGGTAAAAGATTTAGGAAATCAATCTATCAAGCTAAGTTATACTTGAGGGACAGAATTATAACTTAATTTTTTTAAAATTTTATTATGATTGTGTGTGATTAATATACTCTTTATTCTTAATATAAGATATAGTTGAGAGATTAAATTTAATTTAAAATATAATATTTTAATTTATTTTTTTAAAATTTATAATTTTTTTAAAATCTAAAGCCGATAATGATAAAAGATGATATTTTTAAAAAATAAATTATATTTATTTTAAATAAATAATATAATTAATTTTTTTAATTTATTTAAATTAGTTATCTAAATTTTATGTTAAGTATTTGAGGTAGTAAAATGTTAGCTTTGATTTTTAGTTTATGATATATATATATATATATATATATATATATAAAGATTGTAGAGCATGTGGAAGTAAGATTGACTTGTACTCATTGCATGGTACAAGGCCATATCATTTACCACTTCTTCATTATATGTCACTCTCACTCTTGTTTTCTTTGAAAAAAGTAACATTCTCTCTCTCTCTCTGTCTCTCGTGGACCAATCAAAGAGGAATCTTTTTATGCAATGTACTTTTAACTCTCAAATTAGGGTTCATGTAAACATATCCAACGAAGCATGCATATATAAACTTTAGCAAAATGCGAATCATATAATAAGTAAATATTATGGAATATATAATGTAACAGAAAGCATCTGCAAAATGACCTAGCAATATCAGCTTGGAATAATATTTAATTAAACATGCATAAAAATTAAGTACGTACGTACAACATTAATCTCTGAGAATTGAGATAAACAAACGAATTGTTTTTTAACAATATCGAGATGACCAAACAACAGCAATAATTAAATTGCAATGTAGAGAGAGAGAGTGGATGAAGAGAGAGAAACAATAGTGTGGCTCGATATATATATATCATCTCATGTCGATCGATTTGGTCCACACGTACATGAATTGAATTCATTGATCGACCACCTGCGAGGAACAGTTCCATGACATGCAATATAATGAGACAAAACATTATGAAGTTCACGGGCTTACAAAATCATCAAAATATAAAACAACATGATACATAAGTCTCCATGATTGTTCCATCCTGAGTTCTTTTTTAATTGGCGACACACAGAAATTTCAATGAACCAAAAGCTATTCTTCACGACAAACAGTATATATATAAACACATCTGAAACAGTAGTCGTACGTAAAAATAGTAACCTAATTCATCATTTCCTTATCAATTATTATTGTAAAATATAATCCATCTCAGTTAGCTACAGAAGCACACAATAATATATAATATTTCATTAAATTTCTTCCTTTTATAATATGTGCGTGTCATGGTCAAGAATATACTCTCTAAATAAATATTCTATTATTAAATATAAAAAAGTAAAAGTTTCCGGGTCACAATTAGCTGATAGGCATACCGGTTTTATTATTATTATTATTATTATCTCCTTGCAACAATCCAAAATGTAAATGAAAACCAACAAACAGAAGAGATCAATTATATATATATATAAGACCAACTAGATTATGGTTTAGCATTTTAATTATTAGCTAAAGAGCTAGCTTCCAGAACCTGAGAAGCTTCTGTCTCAAATTATAAGATAATCAACTATTAATAAACAATAATGGTTGGCCATTTCATGGAATATATCGAAGATGACATTAATTATAGAATAGTAGAATGTCCAAATTTTTTAGGCCAAATAATTAATTATAGAGGTACATAAGCATGTGACGTCCATGCTTTTATGAATAAAATCTATGTCTAACACATATATATGTGTGTGTGTGTGTATGTATGTATGTATGTATGTATATTAGGCTATTTGAAGTAAAAGCAAGTGACTCTTTCAACACACAAAAAGACAAAAATCAAAGATGATAAGAGAGAATTAGGGTTTCATACATACTTATCTGGGTTTATAGAGCGCAAGTGAAGCCAGGTGGAGGAGTTTTGCCACAAGTAACAAGAAGCTGAAGAGCGAGTGGCACATAAATGTTGAGGTTCAGAAGCTTCAACTTCAACGTCGTGCAGAGGCACAACGCCGCCTCAAGCTCCACCAGACCCTGCAGCACCGGGCAACACTTGTTCACCACCGGGTCTCCCAACCCTATGTGCACCAACCCGTTCAGCAGATCCACACAAGCTCCCAGTTTCAGTGTGTCTATTGGGCACGTCGCCTGCGCCGGACCTGGCGGGCAAGGCGCTTTCCCTCCTCCCTTGCTTGGAGTTGACGGCGGGTTCAGTATCGGCACTGGTGGAAGTGGAGGAAGATCCACTGGTGGCTTGATTGGTGGCAGGTCCACAGGTGGCTTGATCGGAGGCAGGTCAACTGGTGGCTTGATCGGCGGCAATTCCACCGGTGGCTTGATAGGCGGCAAGTCAACCGGCGGCTTGATTGGCGGGACAGTCACTGGAGGCAATGTGACTGGTGGCTTAAGGGGAGGTAGGGTTACAGGCGGCAAGTTTACCGGCGGCTTAATGGGAGGCAAGTTCACCGGAGGTTTGACGGCGGGAGGCTTTTTGGCGGGCTTGTGCTTCTTGGGAGGGTTGCCTTTGCCACAGTAGGGACAAGCAAGAATGGGAGAGAAAGAAGAAACGAAGAGCAGGGAAATGAAGAGGAATGCATAGAGCTTTGAAGACTGCATGATTACGGAGCTTCAAAACTTTTCTCTAGTAATGTCCTCTGCAACAAGAAAGGGAAGACCAGTAAGTATACAAGCTTGAGAGGGAAAGAAGGAGGTGATATATAGGAGAAGCAGTGTAGGGTGAAGAAAGAAGCAAACAAAATAAAAATGTTTCAGAGAAAAGTAGATCACGTGGTGATGGGCCAATTGCTACGGTCAAAGGGCCGATGACAGTGAAATGCTAGTTGGCAAAATTACCACTCTATCAAATTTATTTTTCATTGCCATAAAATCTTCTTCACTTCACTACACACTGAAACACCAATCCCATTTTTCTATTCTGGTTTTGTTCTTTTAATTTTACTATACATAACAAAGGGTTTTGGGGAAAAAAATCATATTAATCTCTTCATCCCATGACACTGACAGTGGCTAGCTAAATCAGACCATATATATATATAAATAGATTTTACCTATATATAGTAATTATTAGTTAATTAGAGGTAGAATTTAACAGACCAGGTAAATACGTTATTGATGTTTTGTAGTAGTTTTAAGGGAATGTACTCAGACAGAGAGAGAGAGAGAGTAATTATTTCTTGTTTTTGTATGTATATAGCACAGAAAAGCAACAGCTGTTTAGAACCAGGTCGATCAGGAGGCGCCATTTTAGAAACTACTCGTTCGTACTTGAATTTCTTTTCATCACTATGAGAAATGGTTAATTAATTGAAAAATGAATTTGCTGTTTTTTTTTTTCGTGCTTGATAGAACCAACAAAATGATTTATGTTAATAGAGCTCGCTTTGAAGGTGTTATCATAAGTCTCTTATCAAGAAGGTTAACTTGAAGCAGGGGATTTTATAAGACCTCAGGCACTCCAATTTTAACGACTAGCTTTATTTTGAGATTACAGAGCATCTAACACGTACTGACCTCGTAGCGTGAACTGATTATACCCTAGTGAGCTAATTAATGTTGCTCTATAACTCCAAAGTCTTGTTAGTTTTTCGAATATGGAACCATATATATATATTAAGTTGTACTGTGTCAACACCAATCAACACACTTAGAACAAAAAGGTACAACCAAAAGTACGACGCTCTAACCAACTGAGCTAATAGGCCATTGGATGACAAAAAAATGCAACCAAAATGTATAAATACCAGAACTTTAATTCCATATGTTCCAGGCTTTTCAAGATTGAAATTCTATAGGTGCGTTCCATTAAGCTATTTTC
Source organism: Leucaena leucocephala (assembly GCA_037074615.1). Classification (NCBI taxonomy): domain Eukaryota; kingdom Viridiplantae; phylum Streptophyta; class Magnoliopsida; order Fabales; family Fabaceae; genus Leucaena; species Leucaena leucocephala. The sequence goes on along the minus strand of CM073534.1, from coordinate 13,707,366 downwards.
GGCAGATATCTCTTGGAGAAACTTATATTAACTGCAAGAAAATAACAGTTAGCATATAAAATTTAACAATTAGAACAAACATTTAATAAATGGAACCTTAATAAGAAAGAAGAATATAGACGAGAGTGATGAGAAGATGGATGCATGGCAGACTACAGCTAATGAAGAAGGAAGAGGATAAAATGAGAGTGGGCGTAAGGGAAAGTACAGGGTAGCAGCCCATGTGAAAAGAAAAAAGCAAAGAAAATGATGATTCAGTGAGAGAAAGAAGTATGGGCTTTGATGGAGATGTATGGTTTTGGTCTTTGTCTGTCCCTTCACGACACATCTCTTTGTAAGCTTCTATATTCATCCGTGACTCAGTGGGTTTTCTCTTCTCTTCACTCTCATGTGATCTCTCCCTCTCTAAATTTATGACATTTTTGTTGTGTTCTAAACTTGCATGTGCGCAAGTAGAATATATAACAATATTGATCATCACCAACCATAAATAGCAGACCAAGTTACCAGTTAATCATTGGAAGATGCATCTATATATGGCACTGTAAACTGTAGTAAGTCATTCTGTTAGATTCTACTTCGCTTACACACACACACCTTAGTGGTCCTAGTGCATGTGTCTGCTTAATCTCTCACACCCAAGTCCACACATTTTTCATCATCATCACCAGAAAAACAAAATGAGAAAAATTACTGAACCTGCTGGAAGTCACATCGAAGAAGGTAAAGATTCCTTCTTCTGCTTCTTCTTCTTGTTATGAAGATTATGAGATGAAATTTCCATCACAGAAAACAGCGAGGCTTATTAATTGAATTTTGTTGTGTGTAGTGTCTTGTTATACAGAGAAACATTAAATGGTTTCTTATTAGCATCTAGTGAGAAATCTAATGGCTCAAATTTCACACTTTGCAGCCATGTACGTTCTCTTGACATGTGAATAAGGAGATTGGAGTCTCGTGACGATGATCGATTGGCTTTGCTTCATCCATCGCCACACAATAGGATTATACATAGTACAGCACAGCCATATATATATATATATACACTGGATTCCTTGTTCTTACCACAATCCATACAAATTTTTCATACCAAATTTCACTGATAGGGTTTGGTTGTTTTTTTGGTTCGATTCTATGTGTGGGCTTTTACATATAGAGAGAGAGAGGGTATGGGGAAGATAGAGAGGCACATGCGGTGCATGTGGATACAGTGAGGAGTGTTTAGTTATATGATATGTTGATGAACATTGGTTTATGGGGACAATTATTAAGTATATAACCATGAGGGGTGTGTCAGTATATATTGAATGAACATATCATAAAAATGTATCAGAAGCTGCAAAGTAATAATGAGAGAAATATTTTCCACTTTACGTATATGTACTATGCTCACGAATAATAATCATGTGGGTGTGTGTGTGTTCAAGAGGATATATCTTCTTTGGGAGACCCAAATGGTGTAATTCTTCTGTGTGTTTTGAGTTGGAAGAGACTCGTAATATATATCAAGGATCTTCAGTTCTACAAGAATATATGATGATGATGATGATGATGAATATAGATCTGTCATGAATCTCACTCTACCACGTTTTTCTCTTTCTTTTTTAATATATAGATCTCTTCATCTAATTTTTAAATAAAAAATATCAACTTAGGGCTGTGTTATCTGTAACTCCTATTTATCATATTTTTAATATTTTTATTAGAATTAAGAATAATATTAAATATTATTAACTTTAATTTAAAATTTAATAACTTTTTTACTACACATCTATTTAATTGTATATAATAAGGAGTCTTATATTAAAAGCCAAAAAACAAAATACTTTCTCCCTACGTGGAGTACCATTGTAACAAAAAATCATAGAATATCAAATTTAATGGTAAATTTTTTTTAAAAAAAAATCTTTTATTTTCTTTCTTCTTTTTTACTATTTAAGGGTACAATAATAATCATTGAGTTTTTTTATATAAGAATTTTTATAAAGGGTTTAGCTCACCCACGATCTAAGGGTAGAGTAAAGTCTCCCTTCTTCTTAGGTGACATCAATATTAAGTAGGATGAGTCGTCTATTACCCTCAAGTATAAAATTAAATATCTAAAAGTTAAAATGCTTCCCCAAATGTCATAAGTAAAATCACAAAAAAAAAAAAGATATATATCTCATACCCATAAATAATAGGTTAATAATGATTGAGATGGGTTACTAATGATTGAGTTGTGGAGTTGGTGTAATAGTATCTTCCTGGGCTTTTAGATCACCATCTACTGTATCTATCTGTATCGTCCTTGCTCGCCCACGATGAATATGAATTTCAAAATTTTACCAATAGGTTCAGTGAAAAAGTGAGATATATAATTATTTAGAATATATTTAATTTTTAAAAAGTATTATTTTATTATAGTTTCAGTCACGATATTTAAGAAGATATTCTAATTTCTAAGTGTCTAAATTTATCCTTAAAAGTAATTGATAACTCGTTCTACCCAATATTAATATTATTTAGGAGAAATGAGATTATCTTGCTCTAAAATAATGGATGAGTGCAACCTATTTTTAAAAATTTATATGAAAAAGAATTCAGAATTTTATGACAGGCAGGATTTACTTTTACCGTAGCCATATGGATGTTTTAATTCATTAAATAGTAGCAAATCTGAATTTCTTACAAGTTTTCACTTGTATAAAAAAACACAAGCATGCAAGTATTTGCTCTCTGGCATTGTTTTCCAGAATATCTTTCATTCTAAATCAGTTTCCCTTGAACTCTGTTTTTTCACTAAAATGTAAAGATTCTTGTCTGCTCCGCTGGTAGTTGAAAAGAAAAAAACTCTTGCTGAAAGGTTAAGGAATGTCCAGGCAGAGGAAACAACACTACACAATATATTAAGCTGTAAAAATATTTCTCACTGGTATTTTTTTTAATGAAATCTAATTCCTCGTTCAGTCCATAATATAATAGCTATATTTAACATTAAATATAAGACCTTAATTTATTAAAATTAATTATTTAACTCTCATGTTAATAACAATAGTAAATACTTCAAAACTGTGTCTGTACTCCAGCTCCTTTTTGCGCGCGCGCGCGCGCATATATATATATATATATCTTTATTTGCCTTTCCCATGTTGTCAAAGACAAATGTGGTTGCCACAGGACCTATGGCTACTATACAAGAATATATTAATGTTGAAGAACTGAATAAAGAATCCTTTGCACCATAGAGGAATTTTCAAAATACAGATCCCCCAGAAATGGGACAGAAGTTGAAACTTTTTCAATCAGTGAATCAATCAATCAATAATCAATAAATCTAATTAAACATCATCAACATCAAGCCAATCACTTGACTCATCTTCCAAATCCTTGCCTTTAGAATGGGCAGCCCCGCGCCGGCTGCCTCCTCTCTCTGAATTTTCACTCAGTTGAACCCAGTCACTAGATCCATCAGGTGATGAACCCCTTGTGTCCTGAGCTCTTCTATGGCTTGATGTTCTATCAGAGAGATCACTACCATCATCATCTTCTAAATCACTGAATGAGACGTCTTCCTGTTTCAAGTTTTATGCAGCAAGTCAATAAATAAAGCTAATATCAGTGTTTGTATCTTACCAACCAGTTTTCAGTACTCACCATGTCATCACTTTGTAGGCCTTTTGCTGCATCTTTTTGCTCGGTCGAAATAGTGTTTTTCTCGGATGGAATATTTTCTCCCCCTTTTACACTTTCCTCCCTGTGCTCTTGATCTGAGCTTAATCGATCACATTCTTCCACCTGACAGTCTCTCTTCTCTCGAAGTTTCTGCAGAAGCGCATCCCTTTCTTCAACAATCTGAACAAAAGGAAGAAAGGAAAACATACATGAGACAACATTCATTTAGGGAACATCGCTACCCAGCTTTTAGACAAGTGAATAAAAGAGGATTACATACACAAATTATCTTCAAACAGGTAAATCTTAGTCTAGGGTGCCACAGATCAAACAATCTGAAAATCTTATACAAAGTGAAGGCCTTAAAATACGCAAGGGCATACACTAAAACCATAGAAAATGTTTGCTATTATAAAGCTCTGCTTTCTATTGGAATGACAAACTTTACTGATCATATGTACAAGAAATGTTAGGAATGCAAATATTTGTGGGGGGTTTTTTTAATCACAAAAATCTAGAAGGATGATAGGGATAATATAATCGTGGAATAAAATGACTAAATCTGATATTCGCCAACTATATATAGTACTCTTCATTCGTGGAAATCAAGTTCAAAAATTGAAAGTATGTCTGAGGAAACATAGCTTGCCTTGGGGGTTGACAGGCACTCAGAATCACGTTGATTTAGTCTTGGAAGCAACAGCAAAAAATAGATCATCCAGAATTTTTCCACATTCATGTAACTGCAAAGATTGAGTCTAAGTGAAACCAATTCAGGCACCAGTCTTTCCATAGTCAATGCATGTTCTCTGTGAGAATGGGACATGCTGAAATCTGCCAAATCAAATCGAAATTTCTGAATTAGTGTTGACAAGTATCATTGATATAATTTCTGAATTAGTGTTGACAAATATCATTGATATAAACTATCTGACAAATCAAGTCAACCATTTTTCTTCCAAAGAACACTTGCACAAGTGAGTGTTAACTTACGAAATGCAGAAGGACATAAGAATCCTGTTGACTTTACAATCATTGGGAGCTTGAACTGGCCTTCTTACAAGAATAGATCTTACATATTATCATATAGAAACTGCATTAAGTTAGAGCTTTCATACTCCTCAAACCACACAAACAAAAGTTGAGTTCTCTATTATATATGGCAGAATAAGTGAGATAAAGCTTCAATCCTTTCATAAGTTCAGTTGGGACTTTCAGTATATTGCGATCCTATCAGCCAATAATCAAATAAAAACTTCATTTTTTTACCAGAAAAATGGAATGTAGGAGTTCCTGGAAATGCAATTGCCACAAACCATTTATCACTGTTTGTTTACATGAACTAGAATTTCCAAAGCGATCAATCTAATTCCAGTAACCCCCACAAGCCAAGAATTATACATGTTCAATTGAAAAGGAAGGGGGAGGGAGAAACCATAAACGGTAATACGGTATAATTTACAATAACAGAATCCAAGAGATATTGAAATACCATGATCGAGTGGCGAGGGAAATTCTGTCCAACATTCGGGCCGCCTAGAAAGTTCTCTCACAAAACGAACAACCTCATCCGTCGTCCCTGGCACAACCCCATCATTCCGATCATCACCTTCACCATTACCATCTTCTTGATCATCTTCTAAAACTTGGCCGTCGGGCTGCAAAAATTGAGAAGCAAGCTCAGAAATTCCAGTGACAACTTTATTGGAAGAGAGGAGGGACAGCGAACTCTTGAAGGTTCCACCGATCTCCACGAGATCATTCCTGATCCCATCGACATCAAGACTTCTGGATGACGAGTCCACAGAAACGCCGGCGGAAGAAGATGGCGGCGGAACGAGAAAATTAGTGACACCTCGGAGAAGAGAGGATACATCATCTTTGAGAGCAGAGCCACCGTGGCGATCGCCGGATAAGCTCCCTTCCGGTGAAGACGCGGATGTAACGGCTGTATGAGGATGAGGAGATTGGAGGTCGTCGTTGGACTGGAGAGTCTTGAAGAACCAAGACATCTGAATTAAGAGTAATAATAAAAGTTTAGTAAAATTTATTGTTAGTTTTGTGTCAATGATCAATGAGGTACGGGGGTTGGCGAATCGTAGCCAGCAGAAGAGAAAGGAAGTTTCTGGGGAAAAAAAGTCAGAGAGGAAGAAGATGATAGGAGAGAGAAATTATCAAATTAAGGATTTTTGTTTCTACCTTCTTTTGTTCTCCTTGTAGAACAACTATTTTTTGTATAAATACGTTTTTGACCATTTAATTTTATGAAAATTGTAATTTTATTTTATAATTAAAGCGTGAAAAAGTACTGCTTATAAATAATATACAATTAATAAGTTTGATTTTAATTTTGAAAGTGAAAGTATTTGCCAAATAATAAAGTATTAATATGAATATAAACACCAATATAAATTATAAAATTTATTAAAAAAATATTATTCACACGCTTGCGAGTTGCGACTTAACTTCAAAGGCTTGCATGGGTTTCAAGTTTCAAGTCTCAACTACTTTGTATTCACCAAACAAAAAATAAATAAATTTTCAGCATTGTAATAAATACACAATTTAATTTCAAAATTAAGCGCACATTTTTTCATCAAAATATATGTTTGCCATATCCTAATTAAAAACTTAAGCAACAAATACAATCATCATATGGCTTGACCCCTTAAACTATAATTCTTTTTATTATAATTCAAATTTACATTGTAATTGTATTGTATTGATATTAGTTGGGGCCATTCTATTGGTTTCTCCTGTAATTCTAAAATTTATTATTATCTATGATGAAATTTACAAATTCAGGACACGTGTAATCTAAAATCCACTTCATATTTATTCTACACGTTTTCTTGTGACATGCTGCAAGATGCACATTAAAAACTCATGTTAAACTTCGTGCCTTCCGGCAAAAAAAAAAAAGACTTGATATCTTTGTTAAAAAAAATAAAGGTGAGATAATCAAAATAATACTATCTTCAATCCTAATTATAAAAGCTAATTGATTTTTTTAGATAAATATAAAAAATTAAATAAATCAATTAATTATAATTAATATAAGAATTAATTGATTAATTTAAGTAGATTAGAGTGTATATAATATAAATTAATTTTAAAAAGTTTAATTTAATTATAATTAATTTATTTATATAATTTTTTTGATCTCTTAATAAATTTAACTGACTTTTATAATTAAAATTTTAAAAAATAGTAATTATGGTGACAATAAGTAGACAAATTGACAGCTATTTATAAGTTGATGACAACGGATAATGATATTTGCATGTGAACCTATTCTAATGGATAAAATAGAAGAACCTATTTAATGGGTGGGACAAATACAATAACTAGAAGGGGGCCAATTAACCAAAGGAAAAATAACTCATGAGATGTTTGTGCTGGTTAACCATCATCTGAGCCTTATCGTAGACTTTATTATGAGACAGTGAGATTTTATTATAGCTCTTTGCACCACAATCGTTTTCATCTATTATTTCTCTGAATATTTCAGTTGGGTAGATTTTTACATGAGATCATAACGATCTTCTCTATTCCCTTTCAGTCCACTCTTCTTCTCTATTAAAAATTTAAGTATTTTACTTGGGATCTGTGCATCGCCTTCTCTATTTTAAGGTTACAAGATTGTTTCCCCATTTTTCTACTATGTTGGTTCTCAATCAATTTATAGTGGGCAAATATGTAAACAAAAACTTTCTAGCTTTGGAACGATTAATTACATACGTCTTTGTACTTGTAGATCAAATCAACTGTTACCATATTTTAGATATGATTCCTTCCAGCCATTGAACATCCAGAATTACAAACTTCCATAAAGAAAATTTCTTGACAGCACTTGTAGAGTACTCCCTTATATACGATATAGTTTATAACATAGATCAGACAATATAAAATCTAGTTTGTAGATACCCCCATACAGTAAGAGTACTGTGATACTCTCCAATCATTTTTATAGGGTTTAACTGCTAAAGTTGAATATTCGGAACAAAATAGGAAAAAATAATAGCCAGAGGTGCAGTGATGATATTTATTAAGTATTTACAAGAACAATTCATAAATGATCCACAGACAGTTGATAAGTGATCACTTAACATTTAAACTTGACTAAGAAATTATAGTATAGCTACTGAGAGTTCTCAAAGTTGAAGTTTTTCATTTGATAAATGAAGTATCAACAATCACGTCATACAAACAATTTCTATCATACACATATAAAGAAATCCAACCAAAAAAAAAAACTGAGATAGAGAAGTTATCTAGAACAACTTTTCTGCTAACGCATCAACAATAAGGGCTCAGGAATTAGAAAGAAAAAAATTCTAAGAGGTCCGAATCCAAGCTCGTTTGTCAGTTTTCTTGAACTTAATAACCAAATAATGAAAACCTCTCACTAAATTATTCAATAAAGAATTTCACTCTTGCTATCTACTGCACATACACAACATATAGTACAAGTCTTTCTATCCTTCCATGTTTCCCAATCTCAGAATCCAGAACTGAGCGAACATCCACGTTTTTCTCCTCATCAAGTTTATATAGAAAGAATTGGTTTTCCAGATAAAGTGTCTAGATGCGACCAGGGTATGGATTGTACGCTTGAACAGGCATACCTGAGCCATATGGGTGGACGGTGGCTCCATAAGGATTTCCAAAAGGATTAGCAGATGGTTGCTGAGGGGCCATCGTCATCATTTGCTGATGCTGATGCTGCTGAAACATGAAAGCCTGCTGCTGGTTGGACATAGCAGCCATCTGGACCAAAGGTGGAGCAGCAACTGCGTTAGAAGCGAAAAATGGATCGTGCATTGCCGGTTGCATCATGGTTCCCATTGGTGCTGGTTCCCATGGATTATAGCTCACGTTCCTGTTGTTCCTCCTGACTGCATCATCATATAGGCTGTCTAGTGTAAGCTTGTCTAACCCTCCCGCCTGATCATTCAGATAACCCATCAACACTCGTTAGAAGAATAACAAAAGGATCAACTGACTGCATAAAGATGCAGGCTTAAGATGTAAACTGACAGAATTGTAAATTGAGCAGAAATTTTCAGATAAGGCTTTACCAGTTTACTAGCTGCAGAAACACTCTCATTAGAACTTGGAGCTGTAACAAGTGCCAATTCCCAGCCAGTAGTTCCATTTTCTTGTTTTGAAACAGAAGTTGGCTGATCAGCTGAAACCATCAGCAATGAGAAGTCATAAGAAAAGACACTATGATACATGCCTAAAAGATTGTAGTATTGCAATTTTAGCTGCGAACCAAGGGAGGAAATGGAGGGAAATACCAAAGCATAATTCACCTTGTCTATCCCTAAGAATTTATAGAATCATTCTTCTTCAAAGAGAATGGCTAATGCCAATGCATTCTTATTCATACACTAAGAATGTTTAGAACCATTCAGTCCACTTCACTTGTAAACAAATAACTTATTCATGCCCACAAGTGAAAATTAACAACCTCATTTTACCAACACAACTAAATGGAGGAAAAGGAAGAACCACATACCAACAGGAACAATGGCTAATGCCAAGGCATTCTTCTCCTCCAACTCTGAAGCAGCTGGGACAGGATCGTCCAAATTCTAGATAGCAAGCCAAAACAAGGTAAGTTCGTAGTTGCAGCTAAAGCATCATTTAAAAACCAAAACATATCGAGATGAGCCAGTTATCAACCTGCATAAGCCAAAAGCAGGAAACTAAGAGGAGTTTCAATAATTACCAACAAATCAGGTGGGGGTTGTGCTGCAGGTGCTTCCACTTTTACAGGATCAGGAGGTGGAGGCGGAGGTGACTCCTGCACAGGAGCTGCAGGTGCCTCCTGCGCCTCTGATGTCTTGTATTCTATAGCCAAAACTTCTTTTGGAGAGGCAATTTTGTTGTCAATGGCCTGGTCCATAATTATACCCGGAATCATCAGTTTATCAAGGTATTAATAAAAGATGCCATATGTTTAGACGAAAACATATTACTCCAAAGCTTGTTGGGCATGAGAATAACATCACTTAAATAGTCACCAAACAGCATACTACAAAATGGTTGGATCATCCTTTTTATCAGAACTTGTGTCAAAATGATTCACCGTTGTATTCAACTTATAGCAGCAAGCGTATCTTTGTTATTGACAAGTAGATAACGAATAGGAAAACAACTGTGTCGACTATAAGTACAACAACTAGAAGTTCTTTCTTTTTCATTTTGTACTTGCATCCATAGCATCAGTCTTGTTAATTCCTGATTTGTCAAGATACAAGTTCAAAAGAAAAAAGACAGCGCGATACCTGATCCTTGCGTACTATTGAATCCCGAGGAGCATCTTTGACATACTCTTCCATGGCTTGTAGAAATGATGCAGGGGGCTTCATATCATAAACTAATTTCGCTCAGTATTGTATTTACACAAAGATTTAAAAAAAAACAGTAGTTGGGAAAGCAAGATACATGAGCCAACAAACCTTATCAATTTTAACAAATTTCTCTCCTCGTCCAATATCAAGATTTCGACATATTTCATAGAACTCAGACAGTCTCTCAGCCTGGAAGGAGTCACAGTAAGGATATTACAAGATAACCAAGGGGATAAATTGAAGTATAAAAAAGAGTTCTACAAGAAATACCTGCTTCCCAGCCCTCCTGTATATATCAAGAGCTCTCATAGCATCAGAGCGGTTCATCTCAAAAAACTGTCACAGTATTCTTGTTAATACTTAAAAGTTTAATATTCAAGCTTCATATTTAAGACAGCCATACTATACCTTATCAACCAGATTGACAGTGCCATCACTAATAGCTTGATAAATTTTAATGCTTTCTGAAGCGACCTATTTAAAAGAAAGCTAGATTCAGAAAATGATAGTGAAAACCAGAACTACAAAACAAAAATGTATAAACAATTGACCTACCATCGAGAGTGCTAGCTGAATGACAAAATTATTCACAGCTGCTCCCTCAGGCTGCACCACATAGAAGTTTTATTATGTTGTAAAAATTGACACACCATCTATGAAATGCTTGGTTATAATCCAATTTAACTTGAACAAGTAAAATTAAAAGTATACCTGACAACAAAGAACTCGAAACAGAAGTTCCTGTAATGCTGGCAACTGCTCCAACAACTCTGCAGTGTCCAAATCTTTAGTCCTCTGTGACAAAAATAACAAGACAAAAACTACAATTAATATTTTTTTTATTTAAGGTGTTAATTATTTGCACTGAAGTAACAAAATGTGCATGAAGTGTCGATAACCATCATAGATGAGTGTTATTCTGCATCATTTTATCATCTCATGATCTTCTTTAATAAATTACGTTCACATAATTCATCAACATAGAGTAAAGTAAACTTGAATACTTGAGCAAAATGAAACATATATTGCATTTAGAAGATTTTTACTTACTGGACGATCTGTCTCAATGTCATACTTCAATACACGAAAACATTCCAGTCTTTCCTCCAAAAACAATGCATAAGTGCGGACCCATGCTGAATAATCCCATGCTGAGCAACAAATAAATAACTAGAAGTTAGTCGTAGTGCATCACAAAAATAAAAAACAAGTAGTAGTAGTAGTGACAACGACATCAATGGCAAAGAGAGAAGATAAGGTACCATTTGGACTGGAATCATCTTTGAAATGAGACATGTTGAGCATATGACTTCTGCTTCTGCCATAACTTATGAGTTCCTCATGGAATGTGGGATCCACTTCCCTTAGAGCACGGTGAATAACAATTAAAGTTTTTAATGCAACCTGTGAACAAACAAATTGTCAGTCAACCATATAGAAATTGCACAAACACACTATTCCCCAAAGAACAATGGCTCAAAATCCTATCCGCAAACATTTCTATCAACCAAATCACAGTAAGCAAATAACCACAAGCTTGATGGTAGGAACAGAAAAGAAACATATCGTGTATGCATGATTCCACCAAAATAGAACAGGAGGACCACAGAAGTTGGCATGAAAACATAGCTTCTACAAATATTATAATTTCATTTCTAGATGAAAAGAGTAAAATTTACTCAGTCACATAACATGGGGAGATGCAAGATATGATTAAATTGATTACATACTGGGCGAGGTCATAAACATAATGTTATGATACAAAAGCATCCAACAATATGAACTCAGATGAAATGTCCAACTAACTTTACCATTCAAAAACATACATGCCGAGCAATTGAGCAAACACATAAGTTCCTAAAAGCTCCATAACATTTTCCCCACACTTCAGTGAATACATTGAGAAGCTTTTTGTCTCTATGGGAACTAAAACATTCACAACTTAAGATGCATAATTACTGAAACTTGATGCACCTACCGCCCAGTTATGTGTCTTCGACAATCGTCTTGCAAGAGCATGGATGCAGTAAGCAACATCAGCCCGAGGTCTAGTAGCAGATATTGCAGAAAAAATAGCTGCGAAAAGAAAAATAATCAATAGAAGGAGCAGAGACTCTAATATCTGACAACCGTCCCTTCTATAAACACGTCACAACTCGCAAGTAGCAAAAACATATAATGAGTGAAAAACAAGCCAATAGACAAGTTTCGGTACATAAGGGGAAACAGTTATAAGGGGAGCGGACAAACCTCTTATATGTTTCTCCTTCGAAGGACGCTCCACATGATTTGTAGCTCTCACTATAGCAATGTCCAATTCCTGCAAAACATGACATCATGTAAGAAGATATGGGAATACACGTGATTGAGCATCCGATGAAAGAGGTTATGCGCATGAGAATCCACCTTGTAATCACTGTTGACTTTAGCCAATGAAACTGTTGTCGTATCCTTCAGGGCTCCGAGAGCTTTTCTTAAACTATTCTGCGTGCCTCCTGACATTCTCTCCCTCTCTCAATCACGAAATCCTGCTGGAAACCAAAGATAAGATTTTGGTCAATTCCAAGCCTCATCCCTTTGATTGCAAATCAAATATTCCAAGTCTCAAACATCAAATAAAAACGAAATAGTGTAGATTATGAATCTATTCAGATCCAAGTAAGTAGACAAGCACCACAAGCCCTATAGTAACCAATCCTTCGAACTCAAGTCCAGAAATAGACTTCAAAATTCCAAAATCAATAATATCACCAACAATCTTTTCACCAGCACTGGAATTGCAACAAGAACTAAGAGATTTTGACCAAAACAGAGCGACATGAAAAGCCATCGCATTATTCAAGGAATGGTCAGTTCACTGAATTTTCTTTGACGAAATTAAAATCAACATCAACCATAACAACAAAGCAATATCTCCCCTCACACAAAGAAAAGTGAGATGATCAAGAAGGATCTAGGACATTACATGAGCAAACCGATTCACACAATTGAACAAGTACATCAGCAGATAATCCGCGAAAAGAGAAATCAAATAGATGAACCGTGAAACGGAAACGAGATGATTGAGCTGGATTTACCTGTAGCTGAATCGAGAGGAGAGAGAGATGAAGACAACGAAGAACAGAGATGGAGGAGAGAGAAGGGGGAAAAAGAGGGAGATGCTGGTTCTGTGACCAGAACAACAGAACAGTGGAGAACCAATTTGAGCTTGGCCTGGTTAATCGGTTGGGTAAGACGTAATTTTTAAGGGATTAAATATATGTTCTTTTTTATTTTAGCATATTTTCGTTTTTCTTATGTCAGAATATGAAAATACCTTGGGGTATGTAATTGTCCTGTCCTTTTTTGCTAAATTAGTCACTAAATGTGATAGCATTTCTAAAATTAAGAATGATAAATTTAGTTTTGTATGTTTTAATTTTTAAGTATAATATTCAATGAAAAGAATAATTTGATACAATATAATGTATTGTGGTAATTTTAAATAAAAAATTGTGTAATAATAGTGAAATATTAATCACACATTTTAATTATGTCAAGTGACTTTGCCTGTGCAATCAATTGGGCGGATTCTGAATATGGGAAGGATATACATGTAGAAGGGAGAAACTATATAAGTAGGGGTATTCACGGAATCAACTGAGATAACCCCGTGTTCATGAACAGTAATAAGACGGCTGTTTTACGTCTTGTCCTATCCTGTCTTGAATGTATCACTGGCACAAGAGGAGATCAAGCGTCCCATATATTTTAAAAAAATAGAACTCTTGAATCTAAAACTCATAATATTAGAAAAAATTTGTTTAGGCGTTGAGTGAGGATCGACTTCTTCACCAAATATAAGAACTCACAACCTATTCATGTGCTTACCATTGTCAGATCTAAGAGCTTATTACGATAAAGATTTGTGTGATCGAGAAAGAACTCATTTGTGTGGTTATCATTATCATATCTTGACTTACAGGAATTGACAGGGGAGAAATGATGGCGGAGGGAAGGGTCAAAGGCCAATAGGCTATAAATCGGTGTGAGGTTGCGAGCTACCACTATAGTGAGAGGACGAGAGATGAGTTGAAGTGCAGGACTGGGTTTGTTTGGTTTGGAGAGGAAGAGAGGGAAAGAGAAAGTGTGTTTAGTTGGAAAAATTGAGAGGAGGGGAGATTTTTTATCTTTTTATATTTTTTTCCTCTCCCTCACCTCCCCTCTAAAAGTGGAGATTTTTAGATGGAAGAGAAAATTTTAACCTATTTTTAATTAAAATGCACCTAAATTTTTTTTAATATTTCAATTATAACTTCAAACCTCTTTTTTTTCATATCTAATTTTTTTCTTTAATAATTATAATAAATTATAATAAAATTTAATAAATATAATAAATTATTTATATATTATATTAAAATATATGATAATTATAAAATTAATAAAAAATAATGTCAAAATTTTAACATTTTTTTTATTTTTTTATTTTTATTATATATATAAATGAGATAAAAAATTTTAAGATTTATAAATTAATAAATATTAATTTTAATATAAATGTTATAAATAAAGAATAAATAACTTTAAATGAAGAGATAAGGGTATTTTTATCAATTTTTAATTAACCCATCTCCCCTCCTGAACTCAACAAAAAATATCATTCATTAATCTCCCCTATCTTTCTCTATCTTCCCTTAATTTAACTTAATATATCCTCTTATAGTGAATCAAATAAAACCTAAGAGGATATTAGACAGAGTGAAAGCAGAGGAGGACTTAGGGTTTATGTTATTTATATAATATAATTTTGAATAAAGATGTATATATTATATTATATTCATATATGTATTTATAATTTATTACTTTGTATTGTTATATATACAGATATAATATTTATATTTATATTATTAGATATACATATAGATATTATATTAATATATGTGTTATATATAATATAAAGTAATAAAATAAAAGATAAAAAAATTAATAAAAAGGCTTATTAATTCTTTAATGGGACATAGTTATTCCGGTGCTTTTTTTTGTTTTGTCTCAAATTTTTTTTAGTTAAGTTTATTCTATCCTAATATAGTTGAAACTAAGATGAGCTAGTCAAAATGAATCTAACTTAAACAGCCCGAATTACCAAAACTCAAACAATAGATTTAATTATCAAAGTGCTTAATGATAAACAAGTAGCACATGATATCATAGTCATTTTCTCTTTAAATATAAATTAGGCTTTATCATTTTTTTATCCATAAACTTATCATCACATATCCATCCGTTGCCATTGGGTTGGATATAGAGTAGTTAATTTTCTCCTTTAAAATCTTATAATTATTTTTCCTTTAAATATAAATTAGGTTTTATTATTAATAAAAATTAGTATAGTTAGTATATGGCTAATTTTTTTAAATATAATATCATAAGTTTAAATTAGTATTTTATTAAAATATGCAAAATTTAGTTTAATAATTTTTATATTTTATCTAACTATTTTTGAAATGGAGTATTGCATGTACTCTAGACAAAATAAATTGGGTTTTATCTTCTACATTTGTCTTACCTCATATCCAACGTCTCTGCTAGCTGTCAACAAAGCAGACACGCGGCAAATATGCAAAAGTTGTTCAGTTTTGGTTAACCCTATAAGACTACCAAAACCGACTGCTTTTATATTATACTTTCCAGTTCTACTACTATAAAATTAATACTTCTGGGAGAATACTGGAACTTTTTGTTATTCATATTTTTCTAATATTATTATAATTATAATTTAAAATATTAATATAATTATCATATTTTTCATTTTAATATTAAATTAAATGAGGGGATGCCGAAGAATATTTAATCTAATGGCATAAGATATACCCTTAGTAGCACTAGGTCTCGAGTTCGATCTACAACTAGCTTACTATCTACCCAAAAAAAAAATGAGGGTACCATGCTTTTGCAGAATTAAAAACAACAAATTACGTTTTTTAGTAAATTGCCTTGTGTGCTTTTATTTCCCCTTAATGATTTATTTTATGTCTATCATGTCATGTTCATTTTACTTCGTATTTATTAGGGGTATTTATAAAATCTGTAGCTCAGTATGACTATTGGAGTTCGTAAAAAAAAAGTTATACCTAACCTAATAAATATAGAAGAGAGTCAGATATCGGGCTGTAAAATATAACTCATATTTTTTTTAGGCTCGGCACTAGGCAGGGGTTGCCCTGCCTTACTCATTAGCACTTATTCTTTTATTATTTTTTTACTTTTCTCTATAGATGCTACACTTAAAAGGAAGATCATGATAACTATTGGTGACTAAAAGGTCATTTTAGAAATATAAGTAGTTAAGTAAGTAAGTCGCGCTTTTTAATATTTATAATTATATTAATTTTTTTAATTTTACTAATTATGATATAATTATATTATAAATTATAATTATTTATTTTATTTATTTTTTAAATATTTTATCCTTGTCAATATTTAGGAAATTAATATAAAATTACAATTACAAATTATTTAGACTTTAAAATTTTTTTATATATAATGAATTTTAATACTTTAATTATTATCTTTTTATTGCATTATTTTTAGTAAATTATAGATATTATTTAACTCTTGAAGACGTATGAATATGATATTATTTTAGAAGTTTATAATTATATATTATTTTTCACAATATGAGCATAACATCGTAATTTAGGCATACCCAACCCACACATACCCAACCCAAAATAGTTAGGGCTTTTATCAAGTAGGGTAAGGTATTGAGCTGTAAAATATAACTTATACTTTTATAGGCAGAATATCGGATATGAGGGTCACCTACTCAATCCTATCATAAATACCCTTAGTATTTACAACATGCATCAGTCATAATTAAAAAAGAATAGGGGCACGCAATGGAGATTGTTAAATGAATGTAAATATGTAATGCGTACCAGTAATTATAAAAATTTTTCTTCACTTGTTTCAGTACACGTTTCTTTCCTATGGTGGGAAATATTGACCTTGTTTTTGTCTGAGAAATTTTGACTTTATAAAAAAATTTAATTTACTTTTATATAACCCTGGGCAGAATCAAAAGTTCCAAGCTATAATTTTTTTGCAGGCCACGAATGCTTTCTTCTCTATAAAAACAAATTTTTATTAAAAAAAAACAAGGTTCGATTATCTAGAGAGATTAAATTTGAATAAAAATATAGGATATTTTTCAGATGAAATTAAATTATTTTAGTCAAATAATTAAGCGAGATTGCAATCCGAACAGCACCAACCTGTATCTCACTTAAAAAATAAGGAATAAAATATATAGAAATCCACATTTTCAATAAAAACTGGGAATTAACTATAAGATTGAGATATATTAACAAAAACAGACACGACGATAAGATAATTAGAATAAGTTAGTAAGTTGCTTGAGGAATACTCTTTGGCGAGAGAAGTCTCGTCTTTAAACTAGAGTTGCTAAGAAACAAGGTTAAAATATATAAATATGACAATGCCAGCTATTTTAATTTAGAGTTTATTTGACAATTCTATTAGTTATTTTTGCCATATAGTAAAATATTGGCATCAATCATGATACGTCACATACATAGATTATTATTACTACCCGTAAATCTATGGAAATTTGGAAAAAAAAATCCTCTATTAAAAATTCATATTTATACGAGAAAACTAATAATATTATAAATAGAAAGTATAAAAACTTTTATGGACACGAAAACCAGTACTCTAATTCATATCCTTCTCACAAAAAGAATTTTTTATTGAATCCCCCCCCCCTTATTTCCTTAGTTTCTTTTATCACGGTACAAGAAATCAACAGTTGTTAACATCGAACTAAAATTTCTTACAATAATCAATACATATATAAAAGAATTCCAAGTAATAACAATAAAAATAAATTCATTTTTGTACATTGCACAAACATATATCATAACAATTAAAGTAGAGAGAGAGAGAGAAATATTGATATTGATGGTTAAAAGAATCTGCTCAGTTATTTATTTCTTATAATATCTGTACTGCAAACACTTAATATCTCCCAACTAAACAGTCAGTAAAAAGATCCAAAATCAACCTAAGTATGAAATGGACATGAAGGACTATATGGTAAAAGATATAGAAATTAACTTAATGGGTAAAAATATAAATATTTTAATATAGTTGAAAGGTAGCTAGGGTTCAATTAATAATAATCCATATTATTATATGGTCCCATATGATTGCCACTTAGTCAATGATTGCCACCATGCATTCACTCATTTCTATATTTTAAAAACTTCAATTATTGGATACCAGCTTTGTTCTCATCTCACTTTCCCCTTTAACACAGGAATCAAAAGAATCTTCTTCTCCCTCCTCGTTGTTTTCAACCTTTATATAAATAATTAATATCATTATACACTAACCTTGGTTAATTGTTTTATCTTAATAATTAATAACTTCGCATTTGCTTGAGGATCAAGTCGTTAATTTTAATGTTAAAAGATCACAAATTGTTTAAATTATGCATGACATCACATGTATATAATTTATATGCATAGATAGAAGTCCAAACAGAGATATTGCTGATTATACGTCACCGTCTGGCTGGTGGCTCTGGAAGAAGTTGAAAGATTATATCCATGCCTCCATCTACGAGATATTGCTAGAGTGTATCCGCCGAATGAGAGCGCTAGTGATGATACTCCTATACGGGGTCTAACAAATAACGGATAATTCTCACTAAAGTCTGCTTACACTTCACTGGCCACTTCAGGTGCTTCGTTTTCTCACGGAAGTAGTAGGAAATTGTGGAAATTATAGGCCCCCAAAGGGCGAGGATGTTTATGTGGTTGTTTGTGCGAAGGCCCTTACTTACGAACAGCATGCTATATCCTCAGGGAATAACTGAGGCTGCTATACGTTCGAGATGTGTGGTGCACCTGCTGAGGATAGCATGCATGCACTACATGATTGTAGAATGCCTCAGGATGCTAGAAGGCTACCACCCCTATCGAGTTGAAGAGTACATTCTTTGCCTTTGAGGATGTAAAGGTATGGGTAGAGTGGAAGCTCGGTCAGTCATGTATGGCAGGCAGGGTCACATGGAGTATTTGGTTGGAATGCAGGGATTTTTAGTAGTAAGGCTTCAAAAATATCTGTGAGATATTTATTATAGTGTAACTTATTTAGATATAAATTAAGATAATTAATAAATATTTTTTAGTGTGACCCTGTAGTCATTGGAACCAATTTAAGGTGAGTTATTGACTCAGTTTGTTAAGATTAATTTTTTAATGATGGAGATTAACCATACAATTTTATCGTGCAATAGTTTTTTGAATTCAGAGTGGTAATCTTGTTTTTCAACTCACTGTCACAGGTTTTTCACTAGTGATGGCAGTACACAATTGTCATCACTGTGCCTAATTACTAGTTAAAAGAACATGTTATTTTTCTAATAATATTCTCTAATTGACAAGTATTTGATTTAAGTTACAGTTTTTCCCAGATCAATAAAGCTAATAGTAAAATATAACTTTAAGTCTTCCGTTATATCTCATATATATTTTATATTTATATATATTATAATATGGATTGATTAAGTTATGTTTAAGATGTTTATATTATAACATAAGAGAGTTTGGGAAATGATTTCCTGGGTAAAATTAATTAAATCCTGCAGAACAACCTCAGCTATTAGATAGACAAGCTCCCGCCTTATGGAGGTTGCATTAGAGTTAATGTTGATGGAGCGTGTGTGCAAAGTGTGGGTCAGGCTCCGCCTGTGGAGATCTAGCTAGAGGCCATGATGGAATGATTCTTGATGGTTTCATTTTTCATATTGGCCAAGAGCCGAGTTTTAGTGCAGAGCTGTGGGCGGTTATTTGGGGCCTGAAACGTGCATGGGATTCCCAATGGAGGAGGGTAGTTGTTGAGACGGATTGCTGGGAAGTTGTCTATATGATAGCAGCAGGTTGGGATGATAATCCCCGGCCAGATGCAACGTTGCTATGTCAAATATGTTATTGGATCGCAAGGGACTGCACAGTGAGCATTGAATGGGGTAGCAGAGATGTGAATGTTGCTGCGGATATCATGGAAAAGAAAGCTCTCAATATTTCCCAAGGGGTGGTTTGTTTTGACTCTCCATCCGAGTTTGTAGCTGATGCCGTACGGCGGGAAGTAACTCCTGAGTTGCGTTGTGCTTGGTTGTTCATAAAAAAAAAAAAAAAACAGAGAGATCTCTCAAAACTATTATGTGCGTTTTATATATAAGTGGAAAAAAAAATAGTTACAACTGAATTTGTGGTAAATTCATGGGGATTTAATCCGGAGATCCTGAGATTGAGAAGAAATAGTTACTATTTTTATTTTTTAATGTCGTGATTGGTTAAACAGACATCAAATAAAAGATTAGAACACGCCTTTTTTTTGTGCTTGCCCTGAAATAAAATAAGAGTAAGAATAATATCTTTAATTATTTTATTGTTTTTATGTTGTTTTAAAAAAAAAGCACCTTTACCTTTCTTGTAAAGTGGCTTTACCTCTCAAATTCGAAGGGGGAAATCTTTTTATTTTTCTAAAGTTTTGACATGACAACTCAAAACCACTGCTTTCTTCAGAATGTGGATTAGCAACCGTGAACAGAATAATATAAAGTTTTATTATTTTAATTAATTATTTCAACACTTTTTTTTAAAAAAAATCTGGAATTATATATTATAAATGGTGTTATGGTCAAGCCATTTTTTTTTAATACTCGTACATTTGATCAAAGTCTTCAATAATTCTACATTTCTCCTCGTGCCTTGTTCACATTTGACTCCCAAAGTACTAACAATATGTCAATTTCATCTCGTTATATCAGGCAGAAAATTACAGATATATCAAAATCAAAAGAAGAAATTAAAATGGATCACTAGCTTAATATGGAACTGTCTCTAACGTTTTTTTATTACGGGCAACATAAATTTCCACCAGATACAAACGTTTTCCCATTTTTGAAGTTTTGTTGTGGTGGATTCCTTTGATCAAATCAAACAATTAGCCACCTTAAAACCATAGAGATCCAAAATAAATGACAAAATTCTATCATTGTGATGATGATATTTTTGTCGACAAGCCAGAAAACAATTTCATAACCTGATATTGAGCCTTCGAAGCCAAATAGAGTGAAGAATCATATGAAACACATCAAATAGTTTTGAAAATGTCTCTGCACTTTCCACACCTTCTTTTGCAACTTCAAGTACCCCTTCTCGGACACCCCTTGTAGTATATATCCTCTTGATCTCCGTTATCTTCTCCGACGGAATATGTAACGAAAACCTCCTCCAATCAAGAACATCACTAACGGAAGCTCATAATAATCCGAAACAATCACAGGAACACAACCTGCATTAATGGCTTCCACGAGCCTAGGGCCAGCCACCTCGTAGCCACTAGGGCACAAGCAGAACTCGTTTTAAGATAAAGGTCCTTGAATGATTCGTTTTGCACCAATAAACCTCGTTTCTAATTTTTCTTCTTTAAAATATTATAAATTTTCGGAAACTTTTTTCTTCTACAAAAATCGGAGTTATTGCACGAAAGTGCCAACTTTTTAAGGAGACAAAAGGGATGCATGGAACGATGGGAATTTAGGCAAAGGTTTTTTTCCCTACAATTCTATTTAAGGTATTATTAAATATTAAATATTAATATATCTTTCAAAAAAAAATAAATCTTAATTGGCTATATTATCTGGGTTATTAGATTAGTTATTTTCACTATATCCAACTCGTTAGTAGGCAAAGTATTTTTAAATGAGTTGGATATTTCGCAGTCCAAACCAAAAAGCCCTTTAAAAACCAAACAAAACAAAGGGAATGAAATGAAGCCCAACCCTTATATAATTCATGGGAGAATTTTAGTATAAGTCTACGTGTCCAGCCAATTCAGGGTTAGGTTAAATAGTTAATTTAATATAATATGATTAATTAATATTTAAATTTTTATTAAGAGAATTAGTTATATTTAGGGTTCAATTGTGCCTTGAACAAAATTATCTTTAATAGAAAAATATATGTACATTGGGAAAATGAGTTACTAATATTTATTTAATCATATTTACAAGTCATGTAATATAAGCTTTATTACAATAGAACAATACAATAATAAATAAAAAGATAAAATTGTATATTTATATAAAAAAATTAATAATTTAAATTATAAATAGGATAAAAAAATTTCTCTCTACATTATAATTAGGACTATATTTAGAGTACTTGTTAAAATCTTAACATGAATTGTCAAATTTTTAAACTATACTTGTTAGTAGTTATTAACCGATTTGTTAACTATTTGAAATTTTTTAGGTTTGATTGGTAAATAAAATTTTACTTAGGTGCTTTACTGAAATTCTCCCATAATTCATTCATACGTGGAATTATTTTTATGATAAATTGGTATTTTTTTTTCTTTTCTTCCTTTTTTTTTTGGAGTAAAGGTAATTTTATTAGAAGATAAAAATTTTAGAGTACAAAGTTCGCAGGCGACGTAAATAAATTTACGTCCCTAATTATAAAATGTTTAAAGTTTAAAACCATTAACTAAAAGTCATACATAAAAAAAAAAAAAACTATTGCATGGAGTGAATATGGAATGAGATGCTTCTTAAAACAAAACAAAAGGAAGACAAATACACATCGTGACTGTGGATCAACTTGATAGCTTGATATTGAGCCTTCGAAGCCAAATAGAGTGGAGAATCATATGAAACACATCAAATGGCTTCGCCGGTCGATTTACCTGAAAATGTCTCCGAACTTGCACCACTCTCTTCTGCAAGTTTAAGTACCTCCTCTCTGATACCCCTTGTAGTATCATCTTGATGTCCGTTATATTTTTTGATGGAATATATAATGAAAACTTCTTCCAATTAAAAACATCACTAAAAGGTATCTCATAATAATCCGAAATTATCACAGGCACACAACCTGCATTAATGGATTCCACGATCCTAGGGCTAGCCACCTCATAGCCACTAGGGCACAAGCAGAACTTGGCTCGACCCATGAGGGCATAATATTTGGTGCCCTTGGGGAGGTACTCATGGACTTGGACTTGATCGTCTTTATCTTTCCAATGGTGGAGTAGGGTTTTTCTAATGTTACCGTGAGCACCGCCGGCAAAGAAGGCAAGGATAGATCGATTGCGAAGGCGGTGGGTTGGTTTGGGTGAGTTGAGAATGGAGCCTACCATTATAATTTCAGGTAGGGAGACGTCTTTGTTGGGTCTAAAACCTTCTGAAGTATTAGCATTGCATAGTACTCTGATTAAGTTCTTGTATAGTTCTCTACCTGATATCTCTTTTGAGATATCTGGACCCTGCATCATTCTTGTAATCAAATTACACACATTGAAGTGATTACTAGAATCTACGTTCACATATTGAACATTATGCTTGTTTTCCGTTTGAATTGTTCTAACTGTCACCACCAATTTTTTTTTTTAATTTCATTAAAAAATTAATGTAGGATAAAAGCAGAGAAAAGTTATTAGTCAGATTTTCTTTATAATTCTTGTCATTAAAATTACAAATATCCATGAGTTCTTTAAAATATCAATACACAATCACCTATACTTTTATTAAGCCTACACAAATTTCTCAGTTTCTATTATACGTGTGTATTCAAAACTTCAATTTTCTATGTTTAAATTACCTACTCAGAACACCAAAAGCAAGTTAGCTTCAACAAAAATCATAGTTCCTGGTTAAAAAAACATAGTTTATATTTTCTATATCTTATTTTCCCTTATTTTTTTACAAATAATTCAATCTTATAAAATATTAAAATTAAAAATAATTCAATCTTATAAAATATTAAAACTAACTTTTTCCTCCAGTCATAATTATAAGAGCCATTTTATTTTTTTAAATATACTTAGAAAGTTAAATAATTAATTAAATATATTTAAATTCAACATCTAAAGATAAATTCATATTATATAGTTCTCAATTTACCCAAATTAATTAACTAAATTTTATATTAATTATAATTAATTAGTTTATGTAACTTATATAGTATATCTAAAAAAATTAGATAACTCTTATAAATAGAATTAGAAATAGTACTAAATTATTATTGTATCTTTTTTATTTTTATTATATTTCTATTCTACCAAACATATTTCCATCTTATTTCAGTAATAACTAACAAAAGTTTAATAATATCAATCTCATTTCTATTCCCATTTTTATCATTGTGAACATATTAAAATAAAGATCCTATATATAGAATGAAAGAGAGGACTAACCCAGTCATGGCAAGAGAGAACGAAGTGGTCAGCGCCGAGGGTTCTGTTCCAGTACGGGTATCTACGGGCGATAAGGTGGGTGTAGTCGATCATGACCCTCATGATTGGATCACGTTTGTACGACACCACGGGATTATAAAAGTAATGGACGATGGTGGCCACGCTTATAGGTATCATAAACACATGGGCCTCATCGGGCCTTTGGGCAGAAAATGGGCTTTCCTTGTTTTCTATTTCATCCAAGAATTGTCCATCTATTCCATATATTGAGCTCATAGGCCCCACATGGACCAAAGGTCGCTCCCCTTCTTTATATGTCCACACTTTGAATCTCTTCATCATCTCTATGTGACTCCTGCACATTTTTAATATAGCCTATTCATGATGAGGTCCACTATAAAAAACCCAAAAGTTTTCAACAAAAAGCCATCTAATTTTAGATTAATTGTTATAATGAAAAGTTGAATATTAGGGACAAAAATAACTCAGGTCAGGCTTTAGCTAAATATGCCTAAGCCTATAACAAGAATATAAAACATAAGCATGTATACATATTGTTTTTAGATTTAGATATGAACCTTTGAAAGGCCTAACTTTTTAGAGGCCTACTTACAATGTATGCATCTAAAAAGGTCTTGTATTTCAAAACTTGAGCTTACTAAAATATGTATTTATATAGGCTTTTAATAGGCTTCAAAGATTATATGTTTATAAATATAAAGTTCTAAATATATTTTGTGCATACTTATACCCTATATGTAATTAAATAGGTCAGGATTTAGAGAGAAAAAGCCTAACCTATTTAAATTAATAAACTTTTAAATAAGTTTAAAGCTTGACTTATTTATTGAACATGTCATATTTTAATAAGATTAGGCTGAAGGTCCCTATTAAAAGTCTAACTTATTTCTACCCTTAGTATTACAAATATCAAAGAAGTTACAATAAATTATCTTCTATTGTCAAAATCCACCCTAGTTAATTTAAGTAAAAATTAATCAAGGATACAAAAATGATCGTCCATTGATGCAACCCCTCAAAGGGATAAGTACTGTTGCATCCCATACTACAGAAATCAGTTGCTTGCAAACAATTAGAGTAGACCACAATGTTATTAAGATCAGGGATAAGTCCTTGGATGTTGGTATAGCGTGTGTTTACTTTCTCACCAAACTTAGATTTTAAAAATTATTTTGGGCAAAATTTAAGTTTGAAAAAATTTTAAAATAAACAATTATATTTATTCAAAAAGGTCCGTGGACTAAACCATAATTTAAAATTAAAGTTTCAGATAAGTTGGTCAGAGTAGCTTATGGAACAGTAAAAGAGTTTATAAACTAACTAATTATTAGATTACCCTTACTTTTTCTTATACCCTCTTTTCTCTCTTCTACACTCTCTCTCCTCTCTCATATCTCTTTTACACCCTCTCTTATCTCTCTTCTATATCCCCTCTTCTCTCTCATCTCTCATATATTTAATAATCATACCCTTTTTAGTAATTTACTAAAAAAAAGTGCTTATAGAAATAACTATCCAAACACTCATTTATTTAAAACTATTTTTTTTATAAACTCTTCTCCATAAACCCTTTTCTAAAAGTTGTCCAAAAGTTATTTTTTTCATAAGTCATTTTCTAAACTCTTATCTAAACGTTCCATAATATTTACACCCCAGCTATTATTATAAGTCAAGAAGCAAGAGTATAAGTTATTTGTAAGGTTATTAATGATGATTTTTAATTTCATCCCATTTAATTTACGATGAAAATAGAAAAAGGTAAAAATAATTTATAAATATTGAGAGAGAGAGAAATTTAATAAGGATAAATATGAAAACTCGTATTAATTTTCTTGTTTTAAATATAAAATATATTTAACTAATTTGATTAGATTTAAAAAGTTAGTTATGTTAGTTAATATGATATATTTTTTATAAAATATCCTAATTATTTTTTACAATCCTCCCATTTCTTAATTAATTATTATTGAGGGAGTATCAATAGAATAATTTAGATAAATATTGATAAATATAAAAAAATATATCTTAAATTTAGAATTAATATTAACTTTTTAATTAAATTATATATTTACAGAGAAGTAGTATTTAATATATTTTTTTTGATATGATAGTAGGAGTTACTACTGCAAGTAACTTATAACAAGCATAACGGTGTACTATACATATATATTTTTATTTATATATTGGTATAGAATTATATACTTTTAGCATTTCATTCAAATATTTGTATTATTGTCTGATATCAAAATTTAATTAATAAAATGAACATGTACTGGAAATAATTATTCCATATATGATTATAACATAAATTATCATCAATTTTTTATTTAATAAAATTAATCATGATAAGTATTAAGAATGCAAACTAAGAATATTATATACATAATAGTGAAAAACTTACTGATGAAAGGCATAAGGGTTTCTGTAAATACTTCCTCTGGGGATGAAGGTCTCTTGTTGATGTGAAGTAACGTTCCTCTCTCTTATGGCTCTCCGTATAGCCTTTCTTGCTTCAGCCAACTCTTTTTCCACCTTCATCAAACCATTCTCTTCCTTCTTTATCTGCTTCTCCTTCTCCTTCTGATGTTATAGGCAATTTAAACACAACAAAACTGTAATTAATTATTTCGTAAAAGCCAAAACTTATCAACCAAAATAAAACAGAAAGAAAGGAAGGAAGAAAAGCACACTTTGATAATGGAAGTAGGGGTTGGGTAAGAAGTAATATTATCCCTTCTTGCTTCAGCCAACTCTTCGTTAACCTTCAACGAATTATCACTCTCTTTCCTCTTTATCTCCTTCTCCGTCTGTTATATATAAAATATAACTAATTAACCACAGAAATTAACCATGTATGCACATGAACAAACCATAATTATTTCGTAAAAAACCAAAACAAATGAAAAGGGGATCCGAAAAAAAGGAAAAAAGAAAGCACACATTGATAATGGGAGAAGTAGTGATTGGATTTGGATAGGAAGTATTGTGAAGAAGATGATGACTACGGGCTTGTGGTGTATGCACAAGGAGAAAAACGGTGTCGTTCTTGCGGTTAGAATAGAGGGAGACGAAGAGAAAGAGAAGGAAGAAGGTCATCAGAAAGAAGACAAGCCGTGAACTTATGATGCTAATGCAAGACTCAGCCATCTCGAAGATTCAAGAGTATCAGAAGCTGGAAGCCAGTTATACTATTCTTTTATTGTGTAGTATCTTGAAGTAGAGCAGTAAGCAGAAGGTAGCTAGTAGCAATATGTTGGGGAATGAAAAGAGAAACACAATAATTCAGCATAAGGGTGATTATATTTTGCTTTGTGTACATTCTGATATATCTGTGTGTGCGTGCTGCGCGCGCGGGTTTTGTGGTGTGATTTGGAGAAGATAAGGATGATGAGGTTTTGATTGGTCCGGTAATTAACAATCGCATGTGTCGTTTGGACAAGAATCTTTTTACTTGTTATTTGGACCAGAATCGATGCAGACAAACAATGGAAGGAAGGACGGGGAAATCAAAATATATATTTAAATTAGGACAGAGAGCAATCAGAATTTCAGTTTTTCTGAACTACAATAATAAGATTTCCCCCCCCCCCCACGTGCGCTAATAATTGATGTACTACTGTAGGATGTATGGGGAGTAATATTAGTCTTTAATATAAAATATATTTTTTATATTTTTTAAATTTATTCTATATCAATAATAATTAAATAATAAGAAAAAAATGAGACAATTAAATAATATAATTAGAATATTTTTAAAAAAAATATCAGATTAAATAATTTAATCAATCTATTTAATTTAATCAAATTAATTAAATATATCTTATATTAATAATAGTATGAGTAGTAGTCAACACAACTTGCATTATTTTCCTATATACTCTTCTAATATAAGATGGGAGGAAAGATTTATAATTTAATATAAACTTAAATAACGTTTATAAAAATATTTATAAATTATCTATTAATAAGGTTATAAATAAAAAATGGCATTTAAACTCATGAGCAAATTTCTTTCCCATTGAGCCACCAGCTTGTATTCCTTTCTTAAGTGGTACTATACTTGCTTTTGGTTTTTTTATTCTGTTTAGTAAGTGTATATTGATTTGGTGAATATTAAGAAAAAGAAGTCCATCCTCAATTCAAGAGAAAATAACAACTATGGATCACCTAATAAAAAAATAAATTTGAATATCAAAATTTCGAAGATTATGGCTCGTTTGAACCACACAACGTATTTTGATAGAGAAAGGAAGGGAAGAGAAAAATTACAGCCAGATGCAAGTTTGGTAAGCAAAGATGATGAAGATAATTGATGAATTTAAAAATGAAATAAAATAAAAATATCAAATGACCGAAATACACTTATAAAAGACACAAAATTACACCATCATCGTCTTCTTCAATAGTTCATAGCAATTCCACCAAAGAACAACTTTCATATCAGACAGTCAAAGAAATCCATAAAAATAAAAAATAAAATAAATCGAAGAAGAGATCTGTACCGCATCTTGTTTGGTTCCTCTCTCTCGATTTATCTTCTTTCTTCATCTTCTCCCGACTGAGCCACCTACGTGGTCGGCGCTGTCACTCGCTCCGGCGTCCTCTACAAACAAAGATGACGTAGCGCCGTCGAGCTCGAAGGTTGCTATGCACGATAACGAGCCCCGTGTCAAGTAAGGACATGACTCTCTATGGGTTGCCTGGAGGAGGCAATCAGACGACTGAGAAGCGACTGCAAAATTGCAACGAGCCAACGACAAGGAAGAAGACGAAGAAGGCAGATGAGTTGGTGGAATTAGGGCAATTTGGACATTATATTTTCCTTTTCTTTTTGTTGGTAAAATCAATGTAGTTATCATAATTACGAAACTAATCGCTCCAAAATATAGAGATAATATAAATATATCTTATTTTTTTAATAAAATATTTTTTTATATATACAATTTAATTCGAAACTAAGATATTATATTTAATATACTCAATCAACTAATAATTGTATCGAGTAGGTCAATATAAAAAAATTTAAATAAATTGAATATCAAAATTTATTAAAAAATCTAGATATCTCCATAGAAAACAGTTACATCCACCAATAATACTTTATATTTTTTTTATAAGAAATATTACTGTATATTTAAATTCAAGATATGATTAGTGGGACAATGAGAATAATTTTTTTTTGGTTACCCAACTAATTTATCAGAACTTTATTCTAATTATATTTGAATCCGACTTGTATATTACACTTAACTATAATGGATGAATTTTTTAACAATTTTTTTTATATATATTAAAATTTAAATTTAAAATTTTATTTAAACGATATTAAATTATTTATTATTTAAATTAATTAATGTCACTATAATAAGAATAATTGACAAATGGTAGCTCAATTGGTTTGAGCCCATATGATGTTAATGAGTACGACATCTTGGGACACGTTAAAACATACACAAATGTTGTATGCCTCAAAATAAAATGTAAAATAGTCAAGTCTTGAGAGTTAGATAGGTCTAATCTTTTATAATATTTTAAATTAAAATTTAAATTTTTATTAAAAGATATATTTATATTTAATATTCGATAATATTTTAAATAATATTATTTTTAATAAAAGAATACATATATTAAAAAAAGAGACAAGATATTTGTCAATAAATAAAATTAAAAATATTTGTGATATTATAATGAAAGATATCGTCAATAGCAAGATAAACATGGCGTGAAATTCTTATGAGTTGTCGATGCATTGACAAATGCAGAAATAATAAAAAAAAACAGAAATATTTGTGTAATATTAGTAGCTATGGTTAAAATTCGATGACTAGCCCGTTTCTTGCTTTTATTGCCCGTCACACATTTTCATTACTCCAATGGAAAATGATTGAAGTTTAATAATAAAATATTTTTATTATAAAAAATAAGGAAAAATTATAGAAAAACACTTGGAAAAATGGTAAATGTCAAAAGTAAGATTTTATGTTATTAATACTATATCTATTGTTGTTAACGGATCTTATTTAAAATTTATCATTTTTTATAGTTTTTCTTTTATTTTTCTTAAAAATAATGAGTGATGCAATAATTGTCCCAATCATTAAACTGTTAACTGTAAGTTACAAAGTTATTAGATTTGGGTAAACGAAGAAGCAATCAAAGGGAAATTTATAAGAGAGACCATTACTTTTAAAATTAAACATATTCC
Source organism: Leucaena leucocephala (assembly GCA_037074615.1). Taxonomy (NCBI): domain Eukaryota; kingdom Viridiplantae; phylum Streptophyta; class Magnoliopsida; order Fabales; family Fabaceae; genus Leucaena; species Leucaena leucocephala. The sequence goes on along the minus strand of CM073534.1, from coordinate 13,676,856 downwards.
TATTTAAAAATTTTACTTCCTAAAAAATTTTGATATATTTTCATGCACAGAAAGCATAGAACTCAGATCCTTATGCCTAATAAAAATTTCAAATAAAAGCTTTTTAACAATTTTTCCCAAACAAGCTCGTTGAGTAAAAAGATTTAAAAAAAAATAAAGAAAGATATTTTAATATCTATTAAGATCATAACATCCTTACACTTCTAATATAAGTAATAACACTATCTCACAGTTACAAATTAAATGAATAATATACCATCTTAACTTAGCAGAATTTCCAGTCAATTAATGTACTTCATAAATATGTACCCGAATAATAAATATTATAGAAATCATTGAGCCTTCCCACACCCAACAGTAACACGCCAATCCAACAATTTAAGAGTAGCTGCATAATGAGCCAAAGCACCAAACACAACAAAAACATGAAATATCTGATGACTATGTCCTGCAAGATCAAACCAACCAGGTTTCCATCTTTCTGGTATTCTGCTAACATAGAACATTGTCCCTGTCAAGTAAGACAATGCCATGGCGCATTCATATGCAAGGGTAACATTCCTCCTAGGATTTCCCCAGTTCACAATACAAGCATGAATTGCAGGTATGATGCCGAAAAGTCCCATCGAACAGAACAACATGGCTCGGAAAGCTCGGTATTTGCCTGTCGTGAGAGCCGGCGAAAGCATCGTTACAATGGTGAATAATCCCATGGCTGTGATTCCTCCAAGGTAGATGACTTGCCAGTGAGGATCACACAAGAAGACATAGTAGATTTGAGGGAAAAATGAGGTGATGATCATTACAGTGATACCAACATAATCAATTCTTAAAAGGCACAAGTTTAAGTTTTGTGAGTGACAAGAAAAGAGGTGGCAAATGCTGCTAGAGAGAAGACAGAACATAGAACCACATAAGAAAACCAAGAATGGCCATCTAGCGGGTCCCATCTCTGAGGATTGAACTTGCAATTTCAATGGTGCTTGATGGTTTAAATCAGCCAATAATGTTGTTGTTCCCTGCAAGTTCATAGAATGTCAGTGCCTCAGAAAAAGAAAAAAAACCATTAAAAATTGAGATCTGAGGAGAAGTAAGTTATTATGAGATGACCTACCAGAAACAGATCCTTGAAGCTATGGGAAACATTTTTGTCGGCACTTGAAGAAAATGGCCTTCAGAAAGATGATCATAATGCAAGTTTAGAGTACAATCAATCAACAGATACACAATGCAAGTTTGTTATTTTATTTTAAACTTTCTCTCGAAAATCACACCTACTATTAAAAACAGATAAAATTATTAAATTTATTATAAAATTTGAGTATTTTTAATTTTATTCTTATTAATTATACTAAACTCTAACATCATACAAATATTAATTCCTACACACTCTCACTACCCTTATCAAAAACTCTCTTTGTCCTTATTTACAAGATCTCGTTAACTGAATTGAATTGTTAAAAAAAATTAAAATTAATTAAAAGTAATAAATATTTAAAAAATATTTTTTAAATATACTCTTTTATGAGTGGGTAAAGAAAGAGTAATTATAAGAGAAAATGTATTAGGAATATTGATGAAGGGTAAAATAAGTAAAAAAGCATTTATTATTCAGACAAAATTAAATAGGACCTTATAAAAGGGGATGAAATATTTTAGAAAATATGACCTTATAAATAAGGACAAGGACAAAATTAAATAGGACCTTATAAAAGGGGATGAAATATTTTAGAAAATATGACCTTATAAATAGATAGATTGCTTCAGGTCAGTTTCTAGTCATATGACACCGCAATTGTACCAACTGAGAAAAATCCTTATAAGCATTTCTTAGACTTGTTTGAGGACTGAAACAATGACTGGTATATCTTCTGTTTCAATTCAATTCTTAGTTTTACAGACCAAATAAATTATATATAAAAAAAACAAATGCCCGTCATTTTGTCATCAAGTTTTTAGTGGGTCACGAGAAAATGAAAAATTCCAGAGGATTAATTGATGATCATGTTAAACTCTCAAAGTACTCTCACTATCCCTTATTATAAGATTCTAAGAATCCAATTGCTTTATTTAAAAAACTATTAAAAGTAGTTGAGAGTAATGTAGGAAATGTTTTTATTTTTTTAAATATATCTTTATTTATAAGTTGGGTAGGTGAGAGTGAAGAAAAAATGAGACAGAATTCATAGGAAAAAGATAATAGAAAAGAGTGTATTAATTAAAAGTAAAATAATTAAAAATGTATTTAACATTCGTACAAACCTAAAGCTAATCTTATAAAAAAGGATCAATTTATTCAAAAAATAGGTACTTATAAATAGTAGGAGGAAGGAAGTAAGTTCGATTTTGTATTGGAAGACTAAATTATGAAAATAAAATAACCTTGTTATAGTAAATGAGTTTCTAATCTTCTCTAGGTTATATATATATATATATATATATATATATATATATATTATATTTCAGTGCCTATAATAATTGATGACTGAAAATTTTTCCTACACAGCATTATTAACAGGAAACATAAACAGGGTATAGATTCTTTTGCATTGAAACTGTCATTTACACAAACACAGAAAAAAAGAATTGATTTGGGGGCAAAAAAAAATAAAAATAGAAGAAGGGTGTTGAAGAAACCTGGTAAATAGGCCTAAAAGATCCGCTACTTGAGGCTGCATCAAATTCGCCACAGTCAATCCCACAAATAGCAAAAACCCAATCAAGTGCCTGCAAATCCAAAACCCCACAACAACAAAAAATGAAGAAAGAGACTAATTAAGAAGAAGATGAGTAAATTGGAGTAATTATATGGAAGACTTAATTAAGAAGCTTACGTCCAAACGTTGAGAGTTTCGTTATGCCAACGGAAGATGCTGAAGAGGGCTTGTTTGAGAGGCCAATTTGCTCTGTAATAATGGAGAATATACTCGTTGTCCTTCATGTACTCCGGCAGCTCCCAAAACGACAGAAGATGGTAGCGTTTCGGTTTAACGACGACGTTTTTTATATCCTCCTCCGTCGTCGTCGTCTTCTTCGTTCTGGTAGGTTCCTTCTTGTTGGGGTGAGAAAAAGACAGAGCCTGCAAATGGGTCTCCTCCACTGTTTCTCTTCCTTTCCTCTTCAACACAGCCCTCGCCTCCACACAGCTCATCTCTGATTTCTCCTCCTTATAAATCACTTTCTCTCTCTAGAAAGATTCCTCCTTCTCTTTCTATCTCTGTGTATATCTCTGGATCAGTGTTTTAACGCGTGGCCTTTTGAGCTTGGATGATGGAGTAATGGAGGTTGTACAACTGGAGCAGGCAGAGCATTAATGGAGTCTCACAAATATGAATACGAAAGGTGAAAGCTGGTAGGCTCTACTATTCTGGCGAGTTTGTTATGCGTTGTGTGGTTCGGCTTTTTCTTTTTTTATAGCCTCGCCCAAGAGAAGAAGCCATGGAATATGCTAGCCCCATTGCAATAAAAATAATAATAATAATAATAATATTTATTATAATATAATAAATTATTAAAATATATGTTGTTTGGTCAATGTGAAAAAATTGAGATATTTTGTTGCTGGATTTAGGTTACTTAAATTAAAAATCTTCCCAACTGTCCCGACCTCCTTGTTTAGCTTAACTTTCCTTTGAGCTATGCTTCTCCAATAAATTTTACGCTATTTTTTTTATACAAATACCTCCTTTATTATTATTTACTTATCTTTATTAAAAAAAAGACAAAAAATAGCGGAAACCACCATCTTTATTTTTCAATAGTATCTAACATAATCATCTTATTTGTGATATATCTAGTACTTTAATATTATTTTTATAGTGCATCCATAAATATTTTATATATAATTAATAATGTTAAATATACTATAGATAATATCAAATGCTAAGATCACTAGAAAAACATTATCATGATACGACTATTAGATATACCTAGATAAGATTAACGTGATTGATATAATTAGGAAATAACATTAAATTTTTCAATTTTCCCCTTTATTTAGTGTCAAAATATTTTAAATATTAACTATATCCATTTAATGTTCTCCGTCTAATTAATATGGACGTTATTAAAAATAAATAGTAATTATACTTTAAAACTTAAAATATAACTTATTCAGAGACAAAATAAAAATTCTAATAAAATAAGTAAATAGGAATTGAATGGAGAAAATATATAAACCAGGTGAATTTAAATATGAACACTCATTCTTCTTTTATGAACACTCACACCATTCTTCTTTTATTACAATTAGTACAAGTCTCGTGCACGGTCCCGAGTGTGAAAAACAAGTTATACCATTTAAATTTAATTTAATAAACAATAGGGCTTGTTGGAATTTGTATATTATATATTTATAAATTTTAATGAAGTGGGTAGGTAGATACGATTTAATTCGTTGCTCAATCTTATTCTCACAAAAGAGAGGGACTATTTAAAAAAAATAAAAAAAAGTTGATACAATATTCGTATTAAGAATAAACGATACTCCTGTATATTATTTATGGTGAGAATCATCATAAGAGGAAGAAATATTATTGAACAATTATCATCTGCATTCATTTTAATGAGTGTATATATTGGTAAAATTTTATATAATATTATTGTTTAGAAAATGATAAAAATAATGAGATGTGAATTTCATATATAATTATATTTTTTTATGTCATTCACAATCATGTTTATGTCATTAAAACCCTCGTACGTAAGAGTTAATTCAATTGAATTGCGTCCATTAAAATTATTTTCGTTTTAATTTTTTTATATAATTTTTTTTAAAAGGGTTGAGTATATTCATAATTTAAAGATAAAGTTAAATCTTTTTTCTTTTTAGATCATACTAATATTAGATAGAATAAATTAGTAATTACTCCTATATATAAACTTAAATACTCTGGAGTTAAAATATTTTCCTAAACGTTATGACTATAACTATAATAAAATAATATTTTATAAGAATATAATACGATTTAAATGATCAAATATTTTATCTATTTATTAGCTAAACTTATAGTAATATTTATCATAATTTTTATCTTTTATTTTTTAATAATACCCATATTATTAAAAAACTTCAAAGGACATATTTGTTTTCCTTTCTCTGAATCTTTTTTTAGATTACACCCATTATCTCAAGTTTTGGATAAAACCAATCCGTTGACACAAATAGTTAACAGTAGAAAATTGTGTGATTTGACAAAAATATTTTTATCTTGTTAATATAAGAAAGAATTTTAAAAAGGTAATGTTATTGTTATAAAATACTAACTTTAATATTAAATATAAGATTTTAATTTATTTTATTTTTAAATTTATATTTTTTTAAATTATTTTTATTGATTATATATATTAAAAAGATTACATTTAGCTTCCAATACAAATGACTAATAGAATGTTTTATAAAAACTAATATATATATTTATAAATAAATAATTTAATTAATTTTTAATATTTATAAATTAATTATCTAATTTATACATTTTAAATCGAATGGAATATTAGGTTTACAAAATGACTTGCATATGCGTAGGTTTGAAATATTAGAGAATTGCATACTTAAAACTATAGAATACTTTTAGAGTTATTACTGCTTAATGTTTAATTTAATATAAGGTTCAATTTTTCATTAACTTGCTTTCATGGATTTGACCTTTTTGTCCATAGACAGAAGTTGCCAGGGTTGCAATTCAAAGACTTTAGTCACACGCAGGGTCAAAACTTAGAACATTTCACTACTTAATTTTAAGTTAATCAAAATATTGTTTTTATTTTTCTATTCTATACAATTTTAGATGCTCTCAAGTAGAGATGTCAATGGCCGCTCGAATTCGAAACCTCATCTAACCCTAGCAGGTGATGTTGCCGCGGGACGCAGTTAGCTTATCTGTATTAATTAGTTGAAAAAATAAGATGACAAAAATCTCAAAACTTGAAAATAATAATAATAATAATTTTAAGAATCTATTTAACATCAAAATTAGAACATTTTCATAAAGTTACATAGATTCTTGTGTGCATTCCAAATAATTCAAAATTTAAAAAAGAATATTTTTTATCATATATTCTTAAAAAAGTTGGTGTCCTAATTAAATGCTATTTCTGGCATATACAATAATACAATATAACTATGTATGGCACATTTTCTTGGAACTTTTTCCACTAACGTAGGAAACCACAATCAAATAACATATATAATTAACAGTAAAGTGGCTTAGGACTTAAGATTGAGAAAGATAGTTAAGAAATATTTGCCAATTGCCAGCAAAAATTACTACAACCCCAGTTAGTCTGTAACTCTAGCCTGTTAGGTTGGAGGGAAATAGAGGGAGAACAAAATTCTAATGAGTTCAATTTAAAAATAAAACAAAATAAATTTAATTTTTTAATTAACTTTTTATTCTTTCATATTATTTTTTTATTAAAATTTTATAATCTCATTTGTCTATTTCTTTTCATTGAATTCATCATAATCTCTCCACCTCTCTCTGTTTCTCTACAACCAAGTAGGGAAAAGTATGAGATTTTAAATCTCACTTTATTTATATGAAATATTTATTAATAGATAATTTGCTATTTTTGTAAGTATTATTTAAATTGAGAAGCTTACCCTAGCTCCCATAAATTTTATAGGTAAGAAAAATATTTTCTCATTTCTTAGATAAGTACGTAGCTCAACCATAACAACTCAACAGGTAGTCACGTATAAAGGGGCATTGACCTCATCCAAAAAAAAAAAAAAACACAAGAAGAAGAAGAAGAATAAATAAAAGGGAATCGATGAAGCCATATCCACCGTGCCCATTAATTCTTCACTTTTGTGGAACAAGCTACGTCGGTCGGCAACTTTAAATTCAGCTGAAGTGTTGAACTTGAATCAGCTAATATTGAAATATAAATGCTGAGTCAAGAACTACTAAATATTTAACAATAAAAAAATATTTTTTTTAAAGAAACTTCATTGCAGCAACAAATTAGTATAAAGTAGAAGAAATGTTCGATACGATGTTACGTAATTAACCTATTGTCAACAGCTAAGTAAATTTCCCCAGTTATAATTGATACATGAAGAATGGGATGGGGATAAGTATCAATAAGCTTTGATCCTAATTAAAGAGATTTTTGTCATTTGAGCATAAGGTTTGAATTTATTTTCAAGTCTTTAGAAAAACTAATATCAATTAAGTTTGATAATACTCAAATATAACCCAATCATATAATCATATGAGAAAAACATATATACACATGCATATTTCTTTTGATATGAAGTGTATGAGTTATGCTATGTTTAATTATCTGTATTAAAAATAGGCAATTTGATAACAATTTTTTTTAATATATACAATTAATATAAATAATTTAAAAAAATTATAAATTTAGTAGATAAAATGAATTAGTAAGGTCTTAGAGTTAAAACAAATCCCTCCATGAACGTTTAAATTTAGGGGGGGGGGGAGTTATGCAAGTTAAACCATGTTTTCAAACAAATTAGTGGGAATGGGAATGGCCGGTGTCTTGTGGGGGGTAAAAATAAATAAAAAGAGTAGAGAAGGAGAGGAAGAATTTGTGGGTTGTTGAAGGCCATACAGATAACAGGTGGCCGCCAGCTTGTGGGCATTTTAGATGAGGGTGGGTTAACAGGTTGTAATTAGCTTTAGTTAGGGGGCAGGTGGCTGACAAACAAAACCCCATTAATACTGCTCTTTATTGCTTTTATATTCTCAATAATTATATATAAGTTTCCCCCAAGAAACTTGAAATTCAACCCCTGCCTCACAAAATGATGTCTCGTCTTATTATTAATATACACTTGTTTAATTTACTGAATTACTCTTAATTGTCATTTTAAAAGTATTAATTTATGCTTTAAAAATATATTAAACTATATCAAAATCATGGGTTTAAATACCATCTCTTGTTTTTTTATATTGTCAATGGCTACTTAGTGTTTTGTTAGTAAGTGACTATTCATATTTTAAAATTTATGATTATCTTTTTTAAAGAGATATATTTTTTTAAACTTAAACTCGATATCTAAAGGATTTAATAAAATATTATATCATTATATTAATTATATATTTAATATATCATTTTATATATATATATATATATATACATGTATAGAATGATATAATTGAAAGGAGTCTATTTTTTCATCTAGGTAGATCAAGTTACCAAAAGAAAGATATCATTATATTTTGTTAAAATTTAGGTTATTTATTAGTTTTCTTAATCTAGGTACACAACCAAGAATGAATTAAAATGGAGGATAGAAGTCAAAGCCCCACCCATCATCTTCTTCATGGAGCCTTTCAGCGTTTGATTCTGTTCTTCTTCTGTATGGAATCACCTCTGACCCATCCCATGTATTTCACCGACCAAAAATAGAGGAATCTAATAAATGAGGCATAAATTCTGTAGTGGTTAAATTTGCTACTATAAATATTTATTCGTGTTTAATATTTTATTACTTTAGGAGTTGACTATAATCTTTATGGCTGATGTTGAATTCTTCTGCATGGTATCATCGCCTTCTTGCTCATCCTTTGCAAGCAGCTATTTCAAACTCAGATGCAGAACTTACTTTTAATTCGTACATATAGGTTTTCAAAATAAAAAAAGTGATTTATATAATTTAAATTAAATAGAGGGCAAATCAGGGTATTTTACTCTATTTATAATTTATAAATAATTATTTATTTAATTTTTTTAAAAAATAAATTACTAATGTAACTTAATCTTTTTAAAATACTTTTATATAATATTATATATAAGTTTATAAATTAAATAAATTATTTTAAAAAATGATGAATATAAAAAATAAATTAAATTATATTTTATATTTAAAATTAAAATTTACCTATGAGGAGTATATTGATGGAATGGGGCCTAGAAGTGGGGTTACATGCTTTTGTGACCAAATAAAACACATTAATTTTTTGTCCAAAAAAACATTAAATTTTGGTTCAAAAAGACAAACACTAATCCACAATTGGAGTTTCAAGGAGCACTGGGCAGACTAAGGGTGTGTTTGGTAATATCCTAAACTTTGGTTTAAAAAGGGTTTTTAGCCCTAAATCTTAGTTTAGGAAAATTTTTAATCAAACAGTAATTTTTGTTCAAACGGGCTTTTGGACTAAACTATAGTTTAAAACTAAAGTTTCAGATAAGCTGGTCAGAGCAGCTTATGGAACAGTAAAAGAGCTTATGAACTAACCAATTACTATATTACCCCTACTTTTTCTTACACCATCTCTTCTACTTTTTCTTACACCATCTCTCCTACTTTTTCTCTCTTTTCTTTCTTACATCCTCTCTCTTCTCTCCTTTCATCTCTTATCTCTCCTCATTTAATACTCATACCCTTTTTCATAATTTACCACTCATAAAACCCCTTCTACAAATAACTATCCAAACACTCATTTATCTAAAATTATTTTTTTCTACAAGTTTTTTTAGAAAAGCCATTTTTCATAAGCTATATATAAACCTTTTTTTTCATAAGCTAGTTTAAATTTTTTTTTCCAAACACACTAAATCGGATAAGGACTAAGGAGCCTCCTCTTATTTAGGTTTGGTCTCTAATCTTCATTTTAAACCATTAGATTAAGGGTGTGTTTGGTAACTCCCCAAACTTTAGTTTGAAAAAGGCTTTTGGCCCCAAACCTCAGTTTGAGAAAATTTTTAACCAAACAATAATTTTTGTTCAAACGGGCTTTTGGACTAAACCATTGTTTAAAATCAAGGTTTCAGATAAACTGGTCAGAGCAGCTTATGGAACAGTAAAAGAGCTTATGAATTAACTAATTACTATATTACCCCTACTTTTTCTTATACCCTCTGTCATCTCTCCTACTTTTTCTTATACCCTCTGTCATCTCTCCTACTTTTTCTCTCTTTTCTTTCTTACACCCTCTCTCTTCTCTCATATCATCTCTTATCTCTCCTCATTTAATACTCATACCCTTTTTCATAATTTACTACTCATAAAACCCCTTCTACAAATAACTATCCAAACACTCATTTATCTAAAATCACTTTTTTTTTATAAATTCTTCTAGAAAAGCCTTTTCTCATAAATTATTTATAAGCCCATTTTTTTCATAAGTTAGTTTGAAATTTTTTTTCCAAACACACACTAAATTGACGGTGTCGCCCTACCTTTAGATAATAATGAGTCCAATTTTTTTTTAAAAAAATTATATAAAAAAATTAAATTGACGGTACGGATTCTTTTCACCAAGAAATTTGGAAAAACCCTCCTAATTAGGATTTTCAGTACATTTCCTCTTTTGGGGCTGAGATTGCCCCAAAAATCACTTACAGCAACACAACTTCCCTGGTAAACGCGACAAAACATATTCAGAATCATCCCTGGTAAGTCTATGGAAAAAATTGATAATTTTGATGAGTTCCTATGCTTGGCCAATTTTAAAAAACACAGCAGCAGCTGCTGGGATTGAATCAGGTTTCGAACAGTTCAATCAGATTTTGTGGCGGGAATTGCATATTCGAAAGCTCACAAGGACTCATACTATTACTTGGATCTCTTGCAGCTCTGTAAAAAAACCGCCGGCATAAAAAATGCGCATGCCCAGATTGTTATTGGAGGTTATGACAAAATCAATTTCTTGCACCTAAGCTTATCGGAAAGTATGCTGAGCTCGGTTCTTCCACTTCCAACCTGGAAAGTGCAAGGAAGGTGTTTGACAAATTGTCTGAAAGAGATGTATTTTGTTGGAATGTGGTCATCAAGAGTTATGCGAATGTGGGTCGTTTGGTTGAAGCCTTGAACGTGTCTGATGAAATGCACTCAAATGGCATAACTCCAAACCGTTACACATACCCTCTTGTGCTGAAGGCTTGTGGAGCAGAGGAAGCTCATATAAAGGGTCAAGTGATTCATGAACATGTAGTGAAATCTGGTTTGGACTTTGATTTGTATGTTGGAAACTCTCTTGTGACGTTTTATGCCAAGTATAAGGACGTTGATATCTCCAGAAGAATATTTGATGGGATTCTTCAAAAAGACATAGTCAGTTGGAATTCCATGAACTCAAGATATACCACAAATGGATATATGGATGAAGCGATCGAGATCTTCTATGACCTTTTGAGGAATGATGTACCTGATGATACCAATTTTGTAACTGTTCTTCCAGCACTTGCTCAGGCTGCAGATATCCAAGCAGGATTCTGGATTCATTCTTACATTGTAAAGTCAGGAATGAAACTTGATGCTGATTTAAGCAGTGGTCTTATATCCTTATATTCAAACTGTGGCTATATAAACATAGCAAGAGCCATCTTCGACCGAATTCTGACCCTGAGAGGAATATTTTCGTGTGGAATGCCATAATTAGATGCTACGGAATGCATGGTTTTGCACATGAGGCTCTCAGTATGTTTAAACAACTAGTCGAAGCCGGCATACTCTTTGACGGGGTTATATTTTTGTGTTTGTTATCTGCTTGTAGCCATGCAAGTATGCTAGCAGAAGGTTGGCACATGTTTCAAACCATGGAAGCTTATGGAGTTCAGAAAAAAGAAGCACATGATGCTTGTGCAGTGGATCTCTTGGGGAGAGCTGGCCATTTAGATGAAGCCGTGGAGCTTATAAACTCTATGCCTATTCAACCAGATAAAAACGTGTCTGGAGCCTTGTTGGGAGCTTGTAGAATACAGAAGAATATAGAACTGGCTGAATTTTCTGCTGAGAAGCTATTTAAGTTGGATCCTAATAAAGCAGGGCGTTATGTAATTCTGGCACAGATTTATGAAGATGCAGGTCGGTGGAAGGAGGCAGCAAGAGCGAGGACATTGATCAGAGAGAAAGAAATTAGGAAGCCAATTGGGTACAGCTCCATTGAGCTTGAATCGGGTTATGAAAAATTTGGAATCAATGATGAGACTCACCCATTTACTTCAGAGATCCTCGAGACTTTGATGAGCTTGGATAGAGTAATGGCGCAGGAAAGCATTCATTGATGGGATACTAAGCTATCCAAACTCCTCAAACTGGAAGCGATATGGCATCATCACTATTCTTAACTACCTTTTCCAAGGCAGTGCTTGCCCAGCTTTTGAAGCCAAACGAATCTCCCGGGAAAGTATCGTGTTATCTATTTTATCCTAGAATGGATGCAATTGAAAAAAAAAAGGGTAATAATGGGTCGTTTAGATAAAATTTTAAAAAAAAAATTCTGGAAAAGAATTTATATAAAAAAATAGTTTTAAATAAATGAGTGTTTAGATAGTTATTTTCAGAAATACTTTTATTATTGGTAAATAACGAAAAATGGTATGATTATTAAATATAAGAGAGAAGAGAGATAATGTAAAACATATATGAGAGAGGAGAGAAGGTGTAAAAAAGAAAGAAGGGAGAATATAGGGTATAGAAAATAAAGGAGAGAGGAAAGAAGGTGTAGAAGAGAAATGATATAGAAGAGAGAGGAGAGAGGGTGTAAGAAAAAGTAGAGGTAATATAGTAATTGGTTAGTCTATAAGTTATTTTACTATTTCATAAGCTACTCTGACCAGGTTATCTGAAACTTTAGTTTTAAATTATAGTTTGATCTAAAAATCTTTTTGAATAAATATAGCTGTTTATTTTAAAAAAATTTAAAATATATGTTTTGCTACAACTTAAGTTTAAAATTTAGGTTTTAGTTAAAACAAAACACACAATAATACACTTGAACAATGATCTTTAGTTTTTTACGATGATTTTTTCTTCTTTAGGTGATACTGATCATACTAAAATGATGTCATTTTCTACATTTTTGTCTCTCTTAAACGGTGCTCCCTCAAGCTAAAATGTGGTAGCATCCACTTGACACGGTTGTGAAGCAGCAGAGAAAGTAGCTCTGCTAGGATTTTCCTTCCTCTTCTCTACGTCCCTAAATATTAGTTTCTGAAGCCTATGTCCTTTTTTATAATACATAATTCAGAATTCTATGATGTTTTAAAATATCTTCCTAAAAATACCCCTAATAGGGGCAGATTGGGAAAGAACAAAATTTCCAATGCCTCTGAACTTGAATCAAACGAAGTTGAATAATGAATCATTTGCCTTTTCCCATTTCATGGGCTAACAAAAATTAGATTATGACTTGATTTAGGCATTCAGACATGTATTATGTATCACATAATTGAGATATAGTTGGTCTTGATGTATTTCCCTGACAAATAAACGAAATGAATTTTCAAGGCATCACTTGTCCGTAAGGAAACCAATCTGGTTTCTTTATAATAACATATACAACTGCTAATAACCCGTCATTCATCTCATCATAAAGTCTTCTATTACAGAGACAATGGATCTCGTCCTCATCTTAAAGTAGTGGCGAACTGATAATGGATCCCTTTTATAAATGCATTGCAAACAAAGTGCAGAAATAGGAAAAGGATGAAAAAAGAGTACAAATAGGTACTTCTGGTGATACTGAACCCGAGAAAGGCCACAACAACGTCCACGAAAAGAAGCGGCGAACTGATTGAAATGGAAGTTGCTCTTTTATTCAAAAGTATTTGTACAGGAGCCAAAACAAGTTCATAGGGCGAGGTGGTAGATGAGAGAGAATGGCTGTGCAAGTTGCAGAGGAGGCAAGAGGAGGGTCTTTGTCAGCATTTTCAAGACCAAAAACAAGAATGAAGATATGTTTCACCGAAGAGCCATGGCTGAGCAGAGATCATTCTCAGTCCTTGAGAAATCCTACTTTTTCTATCAGAGATCGGATATTGGCACCGCTGCTACCGTCACTAGCCTCGGCAATGTTGGGGCCGTCCAGTGCAATGACATCTGATAGAGGATAGTTTCTATTGTTATGGAGTTGGCTTATTGCGCTACTTCCAACTCCCTTCAGTATAACACTTTTGTGTTGACCACCAAGCAATCCTTCATAATCAGTCTCCCCACATTCTCCAACAAACACCACCATCTTCGACAGTTCAAAACCCCATCGAACATAGAGGTACCTAGACGAGAAGTTGATCAAGTCAAGCAGATTGTAAAATAAAATTTATGCAATTATATTGTCACGTGTGATAGTCAATAGATTGTGTCATTAGGGAAAAGAAAAATAGTTCCTAGATTCCAGATGGTTAATTTAAATACCATTAAGGAAACCAGGTTCTTCCAACTTATACTATCAGCCTTTAAAAAATGCATTATTCATGAACTAGGATTGTTTAATTTAATAGATGCATAGTTCTTTTGGTCAAAAAAAAAAAAAAATTAGATGCATAGTTCTATCTCAGACTATAAGAAGGTAATGCTGTATGTCCATAGCACCCCTTCTTATCAGCAAAATTAGACAAAGAAACACAGTAAGCAACGCAGAAAGTTAATTTACAAACATTCGTCGAAGTAGAACATTGGCAATGAAGAATTAAACAATACCTGAGGGCTTGGGAACGAGATGCCAGTACTGGAATTACATTCATTCTTGTCCCATTTTGACAATAAATAACATGACCACGTAGAGCCTGGATTCTCAGAAGTTTCCGAAGTTCCTTAACAGGGGGAGCCTGTAAGATAAAAAGAACGATAAAATTTTAAGGAATAGTCTGTCAAAAAATATTTTTAAAGAACAAAAAATAAAAGAAAGAACCTGCACATAATGAATATCAAATTTTCTAAATTATATATTTATTTGAATATGAGACACTTGACATATAAATCCATTCAGAACCTTAAAGCTAAGGATGATATTTTTCACACAATTACCATAAAGAAAAATTTACCTTTCCCGGCTTTTGCAGCTTGAAAGCATAACAGTAGTCAGTAGAAAGTTGTTCGGAAGGAGTCACAATTTGCTCCTGAATATCATCCTTCTTATCAGTGATTGATGCTGCCCAGCGTACCAAAGTCTTCCTCAGCCCTTCCCCACCCCAACGGTATTCAATGTGTGAGTGATAATACAAGTCAACCACAAAGGCACGATCTTCAGAAGAGAGGGATGGATAGTAAAGATCACTGCCACTGTTGCAAATATAAGCATCAAAATCACTAGGGCTCAAGCCACTCGAGACCAGGAATGAGTGTATCTCAGATATTGTGAAGGATGTTGACAAAATGAATCCGACAGAGCCTTCAGCCCTCTCCTTTTCTGCGGACTCAAATATCACTTTAATGGTTTCAAGAAGACCTTCAGTAGTATCACAGTCCACTGCAATGACAAACAGATGATTTCTCCTCCTCAGTGGTGGGAATTTGCCAGCATTTGTATTTTGATCTGATTTTTCTGTAGCTCCTCCCTTGCGTGTGTCCTTGGAGATGCCCTTTGACCATGACAACACAGCATTCTCCAATTTAGTTTTTCTATCAGCCGTATTTCCTTCAGACTCCAGGGAATTATCATTTCCACTTTCCCCACTCTTCTCTCCATCCAGTGAAAACTTAAGGTTTAAAGATAAATCATGTATATCTCTCAAGGAATCACTTGGTGATTCTGATTCAGAACTTCCAGCACCATCATCATTTCGCAGCCATTGTGGATATCTTGGTTTACAAGTGGCTATTTTAGACAGGTAAGTCTTGCAATGCTCAGGCCATGAAAATAGATGAATATTCTTCAACCCATTCTGTCTACATTTTGCCCATAATTGCTTGTTGCTCACAAGTTTCAAAAGAGCATCTGAAATAGACTGCTGATCATGGGGATCCACAAGTAGACCATTGTCAAGTACCTGTATTAATAACCAAGCAGTCATGGAAGTTTCCAAGGAAAGCTTTTATGATTAATACATAAACTACCAATGAATCAGCATACCCTATGAATATCAACAGGGCCTCCATTTTTCGTCGCAACAATTGGCAAACCATGAGCAGCTGCCTGTTCAACAACTAGGTATATATCAATGACTTATCAAGTAATGACGTGATAAGAAAAAAAACCTTCCAATATTCCGAAAGTCACCTCAATTAAGGTAAGACCAAATGGCTCAATAAAAGCTGGATTAATAAAAACACCCTGCATAAAAACACAAACAAAATGTAAAATGAAAAAGATAAGCTTGCACTAGAAAAAGAGAAGTGCACATACACTAATATTCAGATAGATTTGCACACATCCTCTTTACTTAAGTCATATGTTCCAAATAGAAAACAAAACAGAAATACTTGCATTAAAAGTGAACAAGGTTTTCTTTATAAACAATAGATTTTTGACATCTTCACTTTCAGAAATGCCAATAATTTCAAACCACAATAAAATGACGCAACAATGCTAGTATGTCAAACAGATTAGTCCTTACAAAATGAAGCGAACTGGAACGGGTTATTATTTACAAGACAAACAGATTACATTCATACACACACATAGTGTCGAATAAAGACCAAAGAGGGGGAGTTACCTTTGTCTTTGCAGCTAGACGATATATGTCAGGCACTTCATATTGTTTGTGGTGTTTCGGATATGCGACTTGCCCGTACAAATCATACTTGTCAATCAGTTTAAGTACTGAGAGAAGAACGGAAGCATTTGTGCTTGACATTTCATCAATACCATCTCTGTTACCCATAATTAATGTCTGAAAAGTTAAAAAAAAGAAAAAAAATTGATCAGATAGGCAACCCAAGTGAGCTGGACAGAAAATGAAGAAGTTTTACTTCAATATATGTAGAGTGGTCATTCGTACTAGATTTGCAAGTTCTCGTAGGGGACGACATTCTCCAAATGCTTTCACCAAAGTTGTGATGTTCTTTTTGGGGTCTGGTCTAGCAAGGGCAAGGATCATCGGCTTGCGAGGGTTGGTAAAGAACCGCATTATCTGGATAGCAAGTTTAAATGGGCATAAATTTAACATTTCCATTGCTTCTAGAAATAGAACATTCCAAATGTAGACAAATCATAAAAGCAGAATTTTATGAAGGCTAATTGTCCTGGAAGCACGAAAAGAGAGATCTAAAACATATTTCAAACCAACCTCAGACCAAATAGGTGGATCTTGGGGGGCAGGATGGTCCAAATTTCCCTCTGGTTCACTTTCTATATCACCCTCTTGTGGAATTATGTGATGGAACTCCATACCGGGTGGAATTGTCTACATGAAAGCCCAAAATTATGATTATCTAATTTTATATGATGCATAACCCGCAATGAATTAACAACAAATCCCATAGAGCATCTGCAGCAAGACTCTAAAAATAAGTTTTTTTCATAGAAGTTATGCCAAATAAACTTACTATATCTCAATGCAGAGGCAAGCAAACTTAAAACATGAAATCTAACTCTAGAAAGCTGAAGACTAGAAGTCAAAATCATGCCAACTCAATTCTTTCTAAAACAAAGGTAAAATAATGTTTTCAACGAACTTGAATTATGCCTCTGAGAGAAACCCATTGGTCGAACACTAGGCGTTCCCCCTTGGAGGTCAAAAATTCAACTCTCGTTTGGAAAGAATGTGGTGGGACCCAGATTTGTGTAGCATCCAATGAACAGAAAACCATTTAATTATGATCCAATACTTACCGCCATACGAGGCATGAATCTACCATAACAACTCACATTACGTCTGATCCTTGCTCGTATTTTGCGCTCCAATACTGGATCAAAGCCATCATACAAACGCCATTGTTGTTCTATTTCCTGTCTAGTGCTTGTTATGACTATTTCAGAAGCATCAAGGGCTAATTCCTCAGCTTCTATTCGACGCATAATCTTGTATGTTGTATTTATTTCATCCCTTGATAGTCGACCTTGCTTCAGAAGCTGTTCTAACTTATCCCTACCAAGTGAGTGCCCAGTGAAAAGCATTGGAACATTTAAAGCGCCAGATAGCAGAGCAGTAGAGTCCCCAGCATCTGCATAGTGCCCATGAATGGCAACCGGCCAGATAGCATGCCCACCACCAATTTGCTCCCCAAGAGCTTTTGACATCTGTATGATGTGGCCAAGAGCACCATCAACAAATTCAGAAATGTAGGGCCAGAGATGTTCTTTGGGAATATATTTATCCCTTGGACCAAAGGGTATACGGATTATATAAGCACCACTGCTCTCTCCCATATCATCTGTTAAATCATCTTGGTTCCTTGGAGTCAACATTTCTATTGGCTCACCATAACTCCAATCTACATCTGGTGATGATACTTGTCTAGTTAGCAAATCAACTCTATAAACTCCTGGCATTGAACCCAAGGCCCTTGCAAGTTCCACAACATACTTGACCTATTTAGTAGAGATAAAAGCAAACAAATTTTAGTTTCACACTTGACCATGTAGATATCAAAATATTGTAAAGAGTGGAGAATCATGTTGTTACAAAAGAAACCAGATTATTAATATGAAATAAAAATAAATAAAGGATATACAAAAACATAAGTATTACCTGACCACCAGTATCAGAATCCCGTCCCAGCTCCATATTCTCACCTCTTATTAGACCATGAATGCTGCAAATATACTAGCTGTTAAACTACGAAATAATCAAATTATGCACGCATAAGAAACTGGACCATGAGTACTAACAAAATTAACTAATGTTTTCAACGGTTTTCATCATATTATGTTTGATGTTAAGAATACCACATAATAGGTCCATGCAGTATAAAGAGCAAAATGAAGTCAACAGCCAAATCATTGCATGTGTAATTTTAATGAATTACTATGAAAAAGAAACTCTAAAGTGCAAAAATTCGTGCCTTATGAGTACAATATAGAGTTTCTTCCCCTTTTGACTGTTAGCCCATATCTCCATAGCATCAGCAGAACTGATTCTAGGAAGTCTTCCTCTTGTACTGTCGCCATGAGCTGAAACCTCACTCACTGGATCTCCTTTTTCTCCCTCTGATAAGTCCTCTGACATATCAGCAGTTGCTTCCCTGCGGCCTCTTTCCCGTTCAAGATGACGTTTATTCAATCTTTGTGCTGCCTCATTCTCAAGCTATAAAATAAAAAAGAATATCTTATTAACGATGAGACAGAGATACAAGATCCCAGGGTGATTTTTGTCTCTCCTCGCACGTATGCTTAATTTCACATATACAATAAAAATTTCCGTAATTGCTACTTAGCATTAGTTCATGTATAATGTATTAGTTGATGTAAGACTCGAGGACAAGAAGAATTCAGAAAACGATGCATTTAGCCCAAAGAAGGAAAAAACGGAAAACCATATCCCCAAAAATCTCCAGACCACTTTACCTGCAATCCAAAACATCAGCCTGAAAATCAAAAACTGACGAGCCAATTACTTGAAACTGATCTACTAAGGAAGAAGGAGGCTCAGAAGAAGTTAATTTGCTCCTTCACTCAACCAACAAATAGGCAGACTAAACAATTTTTTTATCCCAACGAACAAATTTTTTATCCGAACGCCAATAATCCCCAATCATAGACAAAAATCAGATACAGCAACCAGGTTGAATTCACGTCCGAATCACTGAATCAATTAATAACACCGATTTACAAATGATCATCAACATGAAACAACATTAAGAGAACCTGCTTCTTTTGCCGAGCCAAGTTCCAAATCCTCCAACACATATTCTCCAATCTAGTATTCCTCTCCTGGGGACTCCTCGTTGCAGAGGCCTACCACAGCAGAACATCAAGCAATAAATTCTATAAACATATAGTAAAATGTCAAAGAGAACAAGAATGATGAGCTCAGAATGAGATAGAGGAAGTAATAGAGTAGTACCCGAACCCAAGAGCGGTAGAGATCAGTCTCATCGAAACCAGAGATGACCTCGGCAACGAAGTAGCGAGTGGGACTGAATCTGCCTCTCTCTCTGAGAAGCAGAGAGGACTTGGCATCATCGAGACCTGGCCCGACATCCAGGATCGCCTCCAAGTAGCTGTTTATCCAGTCGTTTCCCGCCATATGCTCTTCTTCCTCCTCCTCCTCTGCAACTACTTGCAGGAAGAGAGAGATTTATGGTGAAGATTCGGATGCTACTGTAATGGACTATCTTGCAGAAACTGTATAGAGAGACTCTAGATTTCAATTGAAGGAGAAGAACCTTCTGCCCAAAAAAAAACACAGATATTAAGAAGAGCCCGCAAAAATAAACAAGAGCCTGGAAAGGAATGGACTGAGAGAGGTCAGTGTTAGCGAGGCTTATGCCTCGTAACGATTATGTTAATTTGGATTTTTGCTGGCGAAAAAAAATGTTAATTTTTAACTTTAATTGTAATTGTAATTTTAAATTCAAATTCAATATTTTCAATTTTGTTGGAAGATATTTTATAAGTAAAGTACTCATAAATGGTAAGAACTCTTCCTCTTTTTTTTTCGATTTCATTTCATGTCTTTCTTTCTTCGGTGATCAAAGCGTGAATGAGAATTATCAAGTCCATCCCGATGAATTGGCTCAGAAGCAAAGCTGGCAATTGGCAATCAGGTCACGTTGTTTTATTAGGCCGCTCAATAATTACTTATTATTAGTATTATTACTAATTATTATTATTATTACTTTTAAAATGCAAGTAACTAATAATTAGAAAATGCATATGCGTTTTTTACAATAAGATCTTAAAACTAAAATAATAAGATATTTAAAACTTTATTTGAAACAAATCAGTTGATCAATGTATTAGTCAAGAGAATATATTAATCAATATATTGTGAATAGAAAATAAGTAAACATATAATCTATATATTATTTATTATTTTTAATATAAAATTATTTATTTATAATTATTATGGGTTAATTTATTTAAAATATTTTTTAGTTATTTTTATTTAAACTATTTTTAATAAAAAATTTAATATGTATAATTATATATAGATATTTTAAAAATAAAATTATAATTTTATTAAATAAAATGAATTGTGATATTATAATTAATATAAAAATAATTTTTATTTATTTTTTTATATTTAATATTGGAATAATATATTTATCGTTAGGATGACCAGATCTTGAGGGTTCAAATTATGTTCCCACCCCATGTGACTAAGTTTTTTATTGGATTTTACATCAGGGGCAACGAATTAAAATATTAAATCATGTTTCAAGTCACATCACCCATCATCGATAGTTTCATGACAATTATATGTTTCTTACGCCATTCCCGATATGTACCAGATGATAAATCTTTCTTATAATCCTTATAGAAAAGGGAAAATCTAAAATTAAAAATTATTATAAAAATACATTATTATTTATTTTATAAGAATATTTAATAATTTATAAAGACTAGTAAATAAATTGATTTAAAATTTTAAAATTTATACAGTATCTTTTTTAAAATTTTTGATATAAAAATTTACTTTTTGCTAATTTTTCTCATGAACTACACGAATTAATCAATCGTAGCCTCTCAATTAAATTAAAATAAAAAGATGTATTAGATGATGACATGCCGCCTCAGATAAAAATATTAATTTATATTAAGTTAAATTATATTTAACACTCTAAAATAATTTTTAAAATATACCAACATTCTAAAATATTTGTAGGTACAATAGATAATAAAATTAGTTTAATGTTGCTCTTAGCTAACATACCCCATTAACGCCGTTTACTGGTTTCCCCAGCAGAACCAATGCATTATCTTCTCCTTCGCCATGTGTTCTCCAAGCTCCAAGAAATTTTCTTTTTCCATACTTGTTCAAAAGGATGACACGACTGGACCAAAGCTGCAGCATTTTAAGCTTCTTCAGATCTACCCCCAAGAACCAGTTTTACACCAACAGTTGTCTCTGCTTTTTCTCATTATACTCAGGTATATATATACTATGCATATATATATATATATATATGTGTGTGTGCAAAAACTTTCAGATGTTTACCGACAAGGATGGCCCTCTCTGCAATTCCAAGCGGCAAGCGAGATCGTTACCATTTAATATCTCTGACAAGGAGCCGTTTAATTTCCTGCGAAGGCTCTTTCAACTTCTCTGTTTCTTGCTTTATCTTTATCACTTTGTTGTGGACTGCAACACCGCCGTTGCTCTTCACACTTTGCTTCTCCTTCTTGCTTTTGTCGACGGAGGTGGTTTCACTGGTGACAGTGGATGATGCGGTGGAAACATCGATGTCGATGGCGACGATATTTTGTTCCATTTCTGTATGAGAAACGGTGGGAGAGGTGGGATAGAAAATAAGAAATCAGGAATGGTATGGCAGAAAAGCCAAGTCCAATATGATGATCTGGGTATGATTGTCTGAAACTAGTTCTTGGGTTTGGATTTGTAGAACCCTAGGTTGCTGCAACTTTAGTCCAGCGTGCATCCTTTTGGACAAGTGAAGGGAAAAGAAAATATCTTGGAGCTTGGAGAGCACTTGGTGAAGGAGAAGATGATGCCTTGGTTCTGCGGTTGAAAACAGAGTAAACGGCGTTTCTTGTATCTGTTAGTCAAGGCCAAGATTGAACCAGTCTTATTATATTAAATGCAAAATTGCACTCCAAAAATTTTAAAGTACTCAATACATTTTAAAAAATATTTTTGGGTGCTAAATTCAGCTTAACCCATTTATATTTGACAAGAAAAATTGAGAGAATAGGCACGAAAATGATTTATATTGATGTTAAAAGGTTAAAAACTTAAAACTTAATACCATTGGCTAGGAATCTTGACTGACACGGGATTCCTGCCATGCTCAATGCCAGTTTTTAATCAGAGCACGGAAAGGAATTAAAGAGGATACATAGAAACTGTTATGTGGATTATAAGTAAAAATATAGCTGATAAATATATTTATAAGATGAAAAAATATATTAAAACGTGAACGCTTATTTTATAACTTCGTTTGTGTGGAATATCTTGCAAGACGAAAAAAAATAATTTTTCCTTCTGTGTATAATTGCTTTGGTAAACGATAGTATGGATACGTGGAGTGTGTGCCTAATATTATATTTTCTTAGTAATTAAAAAAACAGATAATATTTTGGTCGTGAGAGCAGGCGGTAGTCAGTAATGCCCAATATTCTCTTATTAAAATAACAGATAATTTTTGGGTCCTCTTACCCAATATTAACTTTACTTAATGATTTTTAGTGGTTTTTCTTTTATTAGTATTAAGACCATTACTTTACTTTATTTTCTTGTACGTGTCACGTGTAGTTCTTATCCTGATTTTGTGTGTGCCTCATCCTACATTTCTTTAGACCTACCTCATCCCATCTCAATTCGATTTGGTTGGGACTAAATAACTAGGACGAGTTTACTACGAACAATCTACTCATTATCTCATTTATTTATCATGCGATCTTTTTGTTCATTTGTTTATATAATATATTTTAAGAGAAAATTATTAATTATTTCTAAAATTTTATAGAAATATGTCATATGTAAAAGGGCACCATGAGATACAAAGAAATTTCTTATAATTATGGGAAAATAATATAAAAAGATTAAACGTCAAAGTAAAATATTTTGATAATAATATTTAATCTATTATTAATAATAGATATAATTTAAAATTTATTATTTTCTATAAAAAAAATTAGTTCATTTCACCTATAATCAACCACGAAAAGGATGTTATTGTTAGTGTTTGATTTTTTCTTAAATTTAAGTTTTAAATTTAGCTTTAAGTAAAATTTAAGTTTTAAATTTAGTTTTAGATAAAATTTAAGTTTAATTTTTTTTAAAACAAATAGTTATATTTGTTTAAAAAAAATTTTGGACTGAATTATAATTTAAAATTAAGGTTTCAGATAAGTTGGTTAGAGTAATTTATATAATAGTAAAAGAGTTTATAAACTAACTAATTACTATATTATTCTTATTTTTTCTTATATCATCTCTCCCCTCTCCTTTATTCTCTATATCCCCTCTGCTCTCTCATTTCTTTTCTATATTATCTCTCATATATCTTCTATACTATCTTTCATCTTTCATCTCTCATATCTTATTTCTCCTATGTTTAATAATCATACATTTTTTCATAATTTATCAATAATAAAAATATTCCTGAAAATAACTATCAAAATATTTATTTATTCAAAACTATTTTTTTATAAATTATTCTCTATAGGCACATTTCTAAAGACTACCAAATTTTTTTTATAAACTATTTTTTAAACTCTTATTTAAATAGCCTATTATAAAAAAATAGGAATACATGAAGGCGAAATGTGGCTTATTGAGATTATAATTTAGGGCATGTCTGAATTAATTTTTAGATAATAGATTTTGAGAATAATAAATTTTAGATAATAGATTTTATGAAGGATAGATTTTAGGAAGAATAAATTTTAAAAATAGAGATGTTTGGATAATTAGTAATAAAATTACTTTTTATATTGATAAATTATTAAAAAGTGTATGATTTGATTAAAAGTAAGAGAGGTAATAGAGGGTAGAGAAGAAAGAATAGAGAGTATAGAGAAGAGAGATGAGATATGAGATATGAGATATGAGAGAGAGGATAGAGAAGAGAGGATAGATGATTTAAAAAAGTAGAAATAAAATAGTAATTAGATAATTTATAAATATTTTACTGTTCTAAAAATTAATTTTAGTAGTTTATTTAAAATTATAATTTTAATCAAAATCATTTCTAAATAAAGATACTATTTATTTAAAAAAAATAAATTAAAATTTTATCTAAATAACTTTTTAAACTTAACTGACAAACAGTCAGTTAGAAAACTTTTCGAGAGATCCCATTTGTGGGGCCTAAGTGGCCAGAATGATCCCACCCCTCACTATTAAAAGATGCCATATTCTGTTAATTAATTAACCACAA
Source organism: Leucaena leucocephala (assembly GCA_037074615.1). NCBI lineage: Eukaryota > Viridiplantae > Streptophyta > Magnoliopsida > Fabales > Fabaceae > Leucaena > Leucaena leucocephala. Next base: position 13,652,210 of record CM073534.1, on the reverse strand, counting down.
CCATATCTCTTTCATACCAAACTGGTTGCTTCATTATTATTAGGTTTGATTAATTAATTAATTAAAAAGAATAAAACAATTTTATTAGTCAATTGATTAATGCTGTCTGGTTTGGCATATCCGTCCTTTAGGTGTTCTCATAGCCACGTCTTGTATTACTGACACCTAAAATAATTCATAATCACGCATCGATTGGAATAACGTTATTCGATCGACATATTTTTTTTGACGTCTTTCATACGAAGAATTTAATAAAATAAAATAAAGCTTGTAAAATACCCAATTTTGATAAAACTACAGGACGATGATGGATGATGAGTGCTTATCCACAATACTTCCATTTTTTTCTCAAAGTGCTTACATTTTTTATCTATAAAAAATTATAGGATAGCGCCATATCTCCATTTCACATTTATTCTCTCTTATCTGAAATTTAAAAGATATATATATATATATATATTTGAATTACGCAGATCAAGAAAAAATTTGATATTTATTAAAATATCACAAAGAAAATGATGTATGTTCTATTTTTTTAAAAAAAAAAATATAAGCTAGTGCGTGTTTGCTTTAAAGTTAGCGAGAGGAAGACTACATTTTTGAAAAACGAAAACGAACTTTTTCAAAAGGAACTTTTATTTGCATTTAGAAAATTGACATTTTAGGGTTTATTGTGTGTCTTTTATTTAATTAGCAGAATGAATATGAAAAAAATAACAAGGCAACAATTAGAATAAAACTGGATTTTCTAAGAGTTCTTATGGACGGTAAGACTGAAATCCAAACAAGTTATAACCCGTTAAAAATTGATTTATGTATAGTTTAACATATTGCTACTATTACAATTAGTTAATTGATTATCTGAACCTCTCCGGGCTTCGTTCCTTACCCTTTGGAGCTCTTGCCGGATATTCTTGAAGGGGTTTACCCAGTACTGTTTTGTCTTTTCTAGTTCCCTTTCTTATAAAAAGAGATTAATTAACTGATAGGTTAAAGAATGAGTTACGTAAAGTTTAACATGTTTCTACAATTACATTTAATTGACACTGAGTCCGTTTGAAGCCGGAGGAGATAACGATGTGTAGAGAAATCTTCGAATTTGATTATAAAATTAGGTATTTATTTGAATTTATCCATAATAAATATATTATATAAGTCAAAATAAAACTCATTTCTCATGTTTGTCTTAGAAACTATAAAATTATGTTTGAAAAATTAATTAGACTTTTAAAATATGAATCCAAACACACACTATATAATATTAGTTGTCAAGTTAATCTTTTATTAATGAGAGCCTTTCCCTTTTTTAAGTGGAAGACTAACTAAGGCTTTAATCTTTATATAATAAGTATTTACTTTGATTCATTTTATAAGATATTTTTAATTATTTTTATAAGATATTTGGATAGTTTTAATGGCTATTAAATATTTTTTTATATATTTATTGGTAGTGTGAATTGGTAAGAATTCGCTTATAAAATGGACGGGAGGGACTAGGGAGAGCATAATACAACCTGTTACCTTCGAGTATTATATAGCCATGTGTCAAGCTATAAGATCGTTATTCACTTCTCAATTAACCTTTTGGCTTTTTGGGGGCAACAGTAGATGTGATCACTTTAATTATACCATTTGCTGACGCATGATAATGATGGATGCCCAATATTCGCTCAGGTAAATTATACCACGTTACCTGTATACTTTATTTCTTATAATTTTATTATTTTTATTTTAATTATAAAAATTAATTATTTTTTATAAATTAGATAAAATAAATAAATCTATCAATTATAACTAAATATAATATTTTAAAATAAATTTATATTATATACTCTTTAATTTATTTAAATTAATTAATTAATTTTTATATTAATTTTAATTAAATAATTTATTTATATTCATTAATCTAGAGTATTATTCTATTATCAAACTAATTTTGATACTTATATTCTAGAAACACCAAGATTATTTAAATAATTTTAAAAAATATGTTGTCCTGTTTTTAATCTAAAAATTTGTGTATTAATGATAATCTAAGAATGTGGAACTGAGGATAGGGGTGAAGACTGAAGCCGCTAATGGGTTGTGACGTAGGGGCATTAATGTTGGAAACAAGAAGAGGATATGAATGAAATTGGCTTTTTGTTTTTGGTTTAATTTACATTTAATTAATTAATTAATTTTGTTAATGAAATTACATAGCATATGTATACTTAAACAGAGCCAAACAACATAAGTTACAGATAGACATCATTGGATAAGCCTCAACAGTAACCACCACTTCATGACACCCCTCCCTCCTCTTCTCAATTGTCCTTTGCATACAATAAGGGGGGAGGAAAAACAAACACTTACTATGTTGTCTCAGCCAGTAATTAAGGACTACCGGATAGTGGAACAAGTTCTTTTTTCCTTTTTCAATGGGCATTCTCCATGTTTAGTTTGAATACATTCATTTTTTTTATACAATTATTTCATATCCAATGTTGTCAAAGAGCTACCTGGTTCAAACAATGTCGAAAACCTAATGTAAGCACTTTATTTACTTTAAATATTGTGTGGTATCTTTTTTAATAAAAATTTATATATTAATTTGTCATGTTATAAAATATTAAATGTTATAAGAGAAACTTTTTTTTAAAAAAAATTATAAGGTATTAGGTTTCCAACTGTAACATTAGTTTTTAGAATATAATTCTTTTAATAACTTGTGTTCATTATAGTAAAATTTTTATTGAGAGTCGGCTACCTAAAATGACCGTCTCTAGAAGTTTTGATTGGAGGGGTTGAGTGAAATCCTGTAGAGTTTTTTTTTGTTATAATTTTTTTTTTAAAAAAGATAAGGCTTACATACAATCTAAAGTTATGGTGAAATCTTTTTCTTTTCCTAATAATGTAGAGTATTGTCAACTCTTGAGGTAGGAATATTTTTTTTTAGTTTCCTACCCAATTCATCGAAACTTTACCCCTACTATATCTAGATCTAATCTGTATTGTGTATCTAGTTATGGTAGGTGAATTTTTCAATAAGAATTTTTTATATATACTTAAACTTCAGTTCACCGAAACTTTACCCCTACTATATCTATATCTAATCTGCATCGTGTATCTAGTTATGGTTGATGAATTTTTTAATAAGAATTTTTTATATATCCTTAAACTTAAACTTAAAACTCTATTTAAATAATATTAAATTATTTATTATTCAGATTAATACTGTTAATTTGAGGGAGGAATATTGTTGAGTCGTGGAAAGTGAAGATGAAAAAGGCGCAGTGTTTGTTACATTGTGAAATAGCAACCTCTTCGGATCCAATCTCCATTGGTGGTTCATAGACATTATGTGCATGGTTAGAGATTCTCTCAGGGGAACTGGCCCATGAAGGGATAGGCCTAACTTCATTAAGTGTATGGCCAAGTCCAACTTTCCTTGACAATATATATATATATATATATATATATATATATATATATATATCATTAGGGATATGTATGGGTAGGGCTGGGCAGAATAGCCCCTGCCCGGTGCCTTGCCTAAAAAATACTTGGGTTATATTTTACAGCCCGATACCTAGCTCTAACCGGTAAAAGCCCTAACTATTTTGGGTTGGGCATACGTGGGCTGAGCATGCCCAAGTCGTGATGCTTTGCTCATATTGTAAAAAAATCTATAATTATAAATTTATAAAATAATACTTTATTCACATATTTTTAAGAATTAAATAATATACATAATTTACTAATAATAAAATAATAAAAAGATAGTAATTAAAGTTTTAAAATCTATGGCATATAAAAAAAATACTGAAGTCTAAATAGTTTACAATTGTAACTTTACATCAATCTCCCTAAAATTGATAAAGATAAAGCATATGAAAAAATATATGACAATTATCAAAGTTTAAAAAAAATAAAAAAAATTAATTTAATTATAAATTTTAAAGGATGCAATTATTTACTTGACTATTTATATTTTTATAAAATTATCCTTTAATTACCAGTATCCATCATATTTATTTTATGTGAAATACTATAACTTATAAATTTTGATATATAAAAATAATTAACTGGGCAGGGCAGCAACCCCTGCCCGATGCCTGGCCCTGCCCTAATATTGGCCATTTTACATTGTACCACTTTTTATCAGGTTGGGTAGGGCATATTTTGTGCGGGTTTGGGCGGGCTTTGAGGGCTCTGGGCTTTTTGCACAGCCCTATATATCATGCACATGCTATTTTAATATAATGAGAATTGACACTCATATTAAATAATATTTTTTTATTTTATAAAGATATTAGTTCGATTTCTATTATTATTATAAAAATTATTTTGATATATAATTTTATAATTTTTTTATAAATATTCTCTAAATTTTAAAGTTGTCTCATGGTTTTGGTTTTATGAAACCATATAAATTTTTTAAACAAAAAAAATAATACAATATTAAAAAAGTCTAAAAAATTGGGCATCGACACAAAAGGAGTACAAGAAATTTATATTGACACGATATTTAATTTCTTGTTCGTGTATCTATTTCTATCCGCGTCAAGTGGATAAAAAATAAAGAATTAAAAAGAAACAGTGAGATGGACGACTTTGGATTCAAACCTCTTTAGCCTTGACCAACATACGGTGTCGTCTCCGTCAATCATACTCAAATGGGATTCAATTCAACCAATTAGTTTGATCAACAAATTCTTACCAAAAAAAAAAAAAGTTTGATCAACAAATTGGTCATCAATCAATCACGTTTGATTTGATTTTAAAAAATGGCTTAATTGATTCAATTCTTGGCGTTTAAACTTGTGTGATTTGACAGATAAACTATCATGTTTGTGGTGTGAATTGATATGAATCAACAATTAATCAAAACAAGCTAGGCCTTGTTTTTAGCATTTATATATTTATCATATAAAATATTTTCGTACGTTGAAAACCCGTAACTGATAACTTGTCAAAACGACGTGCATTATTTTATATTTTTATGTTAATTATGTTGCATCATGATTAATTAAGAAAGCCCCCGGGAAAATTGAAACCTATGATATAATGAAATGAGAGCGAAAGAAAGAGTAGTAATTAGTATTTTATTAGTTATTAATATATAATTTAATTAAAAAAATAATTTTTATTTTAAATATAAATATTTTTTATTTCAATTATTTTTTAAATTATTTTTATTAATAATTACTCAATACTAATTAAAAAAATTAAAAAAAAATTAAAATAGACCAACATATAATTGATTTAATAATTTAAAATCACGTTAAATCTCTTTAAATTTTGAATTAAATTTATAGATGATATATATATATTAAAAGATAATTATAAATTTTAAAATTAAATATTTAATAATATAAATTTAGTAAATATTATACAAAAGAATTAATAAAAATAATTATAATATTTTAGATAAAATATATTATACTAAATAATTTAATTAATTTTTTAATATAATTAAATTAATTAAATATATTTTATATTAAAAAAAAGTAATATTAATTTTTAGGAATTGATAGGCGATGTGATTTTCTTCTAGTGAGGTCAACCTGGGAACCGAAATGCATAAACAATCTTGGCTTGAAAATTCAAGGCCACGTGAAAAGCAGTTCACACTTCACATTTCACAACTAGATGGGGGAAAACACAAACTGACATGCCTGTTTGGGAACCAATTATGGGAATCAATTTTGGTCAAAATCTTAATTTGAGAAAATTTCATACAAATATCAATTTTTGTCTAGAATTGATTTTGGGCCAAAATCTCGGTTTGTAAAATTTTTTGCCAAACAGCCATTTTCGTCCAAAATTGATTTTGGGCAAAACCTCAATTTGAAACCATGGTTTTGAAGAAGCTATTTTTCAATAGATTTTGGAACTGGAAAAAAGTTTATAGATTATCTAATTACTATTTTATCCCTACTTTTTTCTTATACTCTCTCCCCTCTCTCCTCTCTCTCCCCTCTATCCTCTCTCTCCCCTCTCTCCTCTCTCCCCTCTCTCTCCTCTCTCCTCTCTCTACTCTCCCTCTCTCCTATTTATTCTCTACCCTCTCTCCTCTCTCATACTTTAATCAAATCATACCCTTTTTAGTAATTTATTAATATAAAAAGTGATTCTACTATTAATCATCCAAACATCTCTATTTGTAAAATCTATTCTTCTCAAAATCTATTCTCCATAATCTATTCTTCCTAAAATCTATTCTTCCCAAAATATATTCTCCAGAATCTATTCTCCCCTAATCTATTCTCCAAAAGCTAATCCATATACACCCTTGCTTTCCCCCTAAAGCTTCACCTTACGTAAGATCTACGCTAACTGCCACTCGTGTACACTGATATTTTTTCTCTTCCTTCTCTTCTTGAAAAAGTCACGGCGGAAACCGTGCAAATAAGATGCTGTCAATATTCACTATATATCAGTAATTAAAATTTTTTTATATTTTTTTATATTACTCACAAATAAAAATAATTACATTTAAAATATGATCAAATATTAAATATAAATATATATTTTAATAATAATTTAAATAATAAATATTACATCGCTGATTTCATATACTGGCATATCATCATTCCAATAATCCGACAGTGATGTCTTATGCTGTATACATTAATCAAGCAAAACTAACACTTTTCGCCACTAAAATTACAGGAGAAAAAATATTTTAAGGATTAATAAGATAAATTTAACACAATTTGACTGAAAACATTGTTGATTTTCTATTGGTCGATATATGAGTTGCAGTTTTTGGTCAAAACATGGAATAACAAAACCAAATACATGTTTGATTTTTAATTTTATTATATATCTTAATTTTATTTGTATTTGATACCTTTTTTTTTTTAAGTAGAATAGATTACAAAGGACAAAAGGCTAAGCCTCTAATAACACAGATAGCAATGGCTTAACTGTAATATCATATAAAATTAATCTATGTTTTGGGTGTTAGATGATTATCTATTTATTTTATATTAATTAAAAGTATTTTCACGTGATTGGAAAGTTACGATATTAGACACTATCCACCACCCGCATCTTCCACGAAAATCTTGCCGATGGGTTCAGTGGTTTAAGATAGAATTAACCAGAGTTCTTTTTCCAAGATAGAATTACGATACTACAAACTTTTACAACAAGTGAAAAACGTATAACAATCAAATATAAGGATAAGGTGTAAATTTATTTTAAAATTTTTTATTTAGAAATAATATTATCTCAATTTTCAAGAGTTTTTTAAATTTAATATAATCCCACAAACTTTAAAATAGGAATGTGTATAGGTAGGGTTGAATAGGATAATCACTTACTCGATGTTCTACCCGAAAAAAATATGAGTTATATTTTACAGCTCGATACCTTATCCTACATAATAAAAGTATTAATTATTTTGAGTTGGGTATGAGCGGGTTGGGCATGTTCAAGTCGTGATGTCATGTGTTGTAGAAAAAATCTGTAATTATAAACTTTTAAAATAATACCATATTCACATTTTTAAGAGTTAAATAATATCCATAATTTACTAAAAATAAGGTAATAAAAATATAATAATTAAAGTTTTAAAATCTATTGCACATAAAAAAAAAATTAAAATTTAAGTAGTTTGTAATTATAACTTTGTATCAATCTCCTAAATATTGATAAAGATAAAGCATATGAAAAAAATAAAATAAATAATTATAATTTATAATGTAATTATATAATAATTAATAAAGTTAAAAAAAGAAAAAATTAATATAATTATAAATATTAAAAGATACAACTTACCTACTTAACTATTCATATTTCTAAAATGACGATTTAGTCACTAGTAGCTATCATATTATTTCTTCTAAGTGAAGCATGCAAAGGAAAAATAAAAAAAATAAAAGAATGGATGCTCATAGATAGGGTAGGGTGGGCAACCCCTATATTCGGTGTCTAACTCAAAAAAAGTATGGGCTATATTTTATAACCTGATGTCCAATCATATACTATATTTATTGGGTTAAACAGTATATTTTTATTATGGACTCAGATAGATATATCAGGCACGGATTTTATGCACAATCTTACTTTAAAATATAGCAATATTATCTCATTTCATTAAAAAATTACTATTGATTATTAAAAAATTAATATTAACTATTAATATTTTTAATAATAAAAAGTAATATTATTTTAACTTAATAGTTATAAGACAATTTTACATCAAAAAGACTTCTACATGACATTACTTTTAAATAAATTTTATTTAAATAATTTTGTATCTTAACCCTAAAATATGACATAGGAATCAATTTACATTCCAGTCATTTATTATAAAAAATTTTAATAATTAAATTATATAGATAGTATTACAACACGACCTTTCTCCCTTTTATTTTTTATTTTTAAAAAAACAAGTATAGAGGAGCAGCCATGAATACGATAATAATCTCTAATAATATTTCCCGGGCACAAGAAATGGGTATGCAATGACAGGAAAACCCTGGCAATCCCCTGGAGTTTTCCTCCTCTTCACTTTCCCTCCTTCTTTTCAACAGTCAACGACGGAAAAAAATGCGAAAGCGAAACTTGTGGCATTGTAGGGAAGAGAAGATGACAAGCTATTGAGAGGCCAAATAATACATACACATCTATGTACAAAAATACGTAAGGGCGGACATGGGGTTTACGTCAGAGTCCACTATTGCCTGCTTCGACGGTCTCTCTGTTTCTCTCCCTATATTCCATATGTCCTTCATCTCTCTTCCTCATCCCCCTTGGGGCCCCACTTCCGTTTTTTAATTCTCCCACACTTAGCCGACTTTCTCCTGTTCCCTCTCTCTCTCATTCCCCCCGCCACCCCCCTCCAGCTCATAATATTTTCCTGTTCAAACCATTTTCAACCATCTGGGCCCAGAAATAGCGTTCCTCAGATCTTTTCATAATTCATGGGGGTGAATTTGAGGTTTTGGTGAACTAGGTGTGGCGTTTTGTTGCGGAATTTGATAATTCTCGACGGCTCTGGGTTTGGATTCCTAGCTGTTGTAGCTACTGGGTGCTTGGGGCTTTATTCTTTTTTTGGTTCAATTTGGGGAATTGGGTGTTCAAGGAATAGCTTGAATTTTGCGGGGACTGCAAAAAATTTGAATTCACAGCGTATGTTGAAGACGGTTGAACGTTGCTGTCTAGACAACATCGAAGACGTGAACTTCAACATCAAACTCTTTTATTCTATTATCAGAATTTCAATTGCGGGTTCCTCTAGGCTCGTTTGGTTGCAGAAGGCTTTGGTTGTTGCTTGGCGGTGATTGTGAGAAATTGAAACTTCCTTTCGTGTAGCAATTCGTGGTGTTGTCTTCGACTGCTTGTTAACTCACTTGCGTTTCTTTCCCTTGGTCAGTTTGGTGAATTGTCCTAAAACTTATTGGGGTTTGAATTTTTAGCAGATAAAAATTCTTCACGGCTTAATTTTGGAGTTTTCAACTATTATATGCTGCCTGATCAGGAATCTCCTGCGTATTCTGGGTAATTCTACGTATCGACAGCTATATTGCTTCCTGGTTGTCAGCCGACAGAGAAATGCTTTTATTATCTGTTAGTACTCAAAAGTGCAAAAGGATAACAATATCTAGTTGTTGAGTATGGTTATCCCTACATTATTCTTAACGCTATTGCCGCTACTGCCTAGCATTTTTGCCACCGGTTCTTTCTTACAGTCTACTGATTGTGGCCCTAATTGGGTAGCCTACTCATATTCTCTTCGCGAGGAATTTTACTACGTAAACGAGAATATAGTGGACAAAGTTACTTTCTGCAAGACCCTTCAACTGTATATTGCAAATGGTTGCGATTTGAAGGACTACTTTGAAAGTAGCAAATGTGCCCTGGATGCTGTTACAGGTATGGATCAATAAGGGACATGTTTGATAGGTTGAGTATGGTCTGTGCAAGATTTTGGGGATTGGAAACAACTGTTCTTTAACATTTTTAACTTGGCTTTTATTGTTTGCAGTTAATTTACCTTCAAAGGCAGGAAGAAAACTTCTGCAAAAGGATTTAAACAATAATTCCACATCTCAATCTCACCAAAATGTTTCTAAGAATGTGTCATTCCCTCATGTTGGGATGGTTGCATGTGGAGCTTTCTTGGTATGTTGTGTAGCTATCTGTCCTTGTATCTATGGGAAGAGACGAAAAGCCACTACTCATGCTGATTTATCCAAGGACACACATTCAAGTGAGTTGACATTTATGATTTTGGGGGAGGGGTATAGCAATGTGGACAATTTGATAGATATAGCTAGTTGTTGTTATACGATTTCATTTTGCTTTATATATATATATATATATATATATATATATATATTTATATTTACTGTTTCAGATTGTTGATCATATTATACTTGAATAACAAAGTAATATTCATTTTTGCTCTTGTAGTTGATTCGGCCTCCCCCTTTGAAGTAAATGCTGTTTCTGAAAAGGTGCCTGCAAGTCCACTCCGTGTGCCCCCTAGTCCTTCAAGATTCTCATTGTCCCCAAAACTCAGTAGAATTGGGTCATTACATCTTAACTTGAGTCAAATTGTAAAAGCTACCCATAATTTCTCAGATACTTTACAAATAGGAGAAGGCGGTTTTGGAACTGTCTACAGGGCTCAGCTCGAAGATGGATTGGTTGTGGCCGTGAAACGTGCAAAAAGGGTAAGAAATAGCGCAGAATTAAATTACAATTTTGTGATCCAAAAGACCTCTGAGTAGTAAAGTTCTAGCTTTCTGTTTTGCGAGTGATACTTCACACGTCGATTTCATGCGGAATGATCTCCAATCTGGTCAGGGATGATTTTTTATTTGTCGTGATTAGCGATTGGTGCCATGTCACACAATGATTTTTTATAAAGTCAAGTGTAAGTGTGAATCATTGCGCCCTTGCATTACATGGTTCAAACATTGGGGAAAGTTAATGCTGTTTCATGGCTAACAATTTCACTCAGGCATTTCTAAACTAGAATAGCTAAGGCACTGCATTTCATTATTGGATTTAAAGCCATGTGTTTTTCAGCATCATTGAGTTGCTCATCCTTTTCCAATAGTAACCTTTGGATTGGAGTGGTTCCAACCGACTTCACTTCAAAGTTCTAGGAAGTATACTATATCTAATTTCTTGTCATTTTATGCTTGAGTTTTCTATACGATAATGGTCAGGTGTAACCTTAGCAGAATTTTGGTTGTCAGGGTACTTTGTATTTGAAACTCTGATGTTTGAAGTAACTCTTCTCTTTATGTTGGCCATATTAAATTAATTGCATAGGAACATTTTGAGACGTTGAGAACTGAATTCAGCAGTGAGGTTGAAATCCTGGCCAAAATTGATCATCGAAACTTGGTTAAGCTACTAGGTTACGTTGACAAAGGAAATGAACGCCTTCTTATTACGGAGTATGTGGCAAATGGTTCTCTTAGAGAACATTTGGATGGTAAGATCTTGCACCCTTATTGTCCAATGTTATTGAAACATTATAATATTCTGTTGATATTACTGGCAGGTCTACGTGGAAATATCCTAGATTTCAATCAGCGCCTTGAAATTGCTATTGATGTTGCTCATGGGTTGACCTATCTGCATACATATGCAGGTCAGAAAACCCTCCGTTCTACAATATTTTTACCTTCTCTGTGTACAAGCTGAAAGAATTTTATCAGATGGCTGGAGTATAAATGGGTGCAGTGAAGTGTTAAATCATAAATAATCACTTTAAATATCACCAAATGCTGTTTGTATGTTGTAAAAGTGCTATTTATTGACACGACATTGTTAAAACCATGACCTTTGGTATCAATTCCAGCGTACAAAACGAGCCCTTAAGGTTCCTGATTAATAGATGTTTTATTTACTTGTTTTTTTTTTGGCCATTGTGATAGATGTTTTATGTTACTGATGATTATGTCATTTTGACATATTCATTCCAAAGATTTACTGAACTGAGTCTTGGATGTTTATAAATCTGTCAATTTATGCCTGACATTTTGCTTATCTTTGAACAGAAAAGCAGATTATCCATCGGGATGTGAAATCATCCAACATTCTTCTGACAGAAAGCATGAGAGCCAAAGTTGCTGATTTTGGATTTGCAAAGCTTGGTCCCACGAACTCTGATCAGACACACATTTCAACCAAAGTGAAAGGAACAGTTGGTTATTTGGATCCTGAGTACATGAAAACATACCAACTCACTCCCAAGAGTGATGTTTACTCATTTGGAATTTTGCTCCTAGAAATTTTGACAGGCCGCCGTCCGGTGGAGTTGAAGAAACCAGTTGAAGAGCGGGTTACATTACGATGGGTAAACTCATGTCCTGTTCTTAAATGAATTTCTTGTGCTCTTGTTTCTCTTAGTTTTTCTATTAGCCCAAATTGTTTATTGTGTATTTAAACTTTGAAATACATCAGAAAATTGAAATAGCATGATGGGAATTATTGATATGGTTGGGTAGAAATCTTCAATTCAAAACGATGTATCATTTGATGTGAAAATCTTTCAACGGAAGAAATTCTTGACGAAAACATTAGATGTGCATTGGTAGAGACTTATATAAACTGCTCCAAGAGTATCCCGGATGCTGATTAGATGCTTCAATGTAGCTTAAGCGCGTATCTAATGCTTCACCAAAAGACTCTTGAAGTATGAACGAAGGGTGAACTAGTAAATTGAAATCAGTTACAAGGAGGACTTTAATAAAATTGACTTATTTTGCTTAAATCCATGCTTTTTAGTAAATGCTGATAAATGAATGTCTATTAACCACTACTTGGTCATTATTTTATTTGTAGATCAAAAGCTAAGTTGACTTAAGTTTGCTGTTGGGCACTCAAGTTATGTGGTTGTGATCAATTTGCAGGCGTTCAGGAAGTTCAATGAAGGAAATGTGCTGGCACTGCTGGATCCTGCAATGAAGGAAAGTGTAAATACAGAGGTTGTCATGAAGATGATTGAATTGGCATTCCAATGCGCAGCACCGGTTAGAGCAGATCGACTGGACATGAAATCAGTGGTCCAGCAATTGTGGACCATAAGAGCAGAATACCTCAAGGGTACAAGGAGAGCATAGACTCTGAAGTTAATTGGAGATTGATATTGTGAAGAAGTTAGATGCTGTTTATTTCCTCTTTTTTTATTTTTTGGTTTCAACCTGAACGGAACAACTGGTCCTCTCTCTGCTGTGAAATGAAGCTGAATTTTCATTTGGGTCTTCCTTTAAATGATTGTATCTACGAGATTATGGTGTGGTTTCTAATCTTACATGCTAACTTTGGATGGTGCGTGATTCTAAACGTTTGTTCAAGGTTTGCTTCAGTCAGTGTTATTGCATAGGTTATGATATCTATATATTACACATATTTTCCTTTCAAAATCTTGAATATGGCTTTATGAAAGTGACTGCATAGGCTTTAGCTTCCACTTGGAAAAGAATTATAAAAGAAAACTTGCCTCGAAGAAAGCCAATGGGAAGTGACAATGTACGTAGTTGTAAAGGCCATGTGGAATCATGTGTGCAATGGTGTTCAAATAACAAAATACAATTGCGTTACTTTATTCCTAAGAATATTATTGAAATCTTAAAAGACACTTAAAAATTATTAAATACCCGATGCACTATATCATCTATTCTATTAATTGATGAGATAAAACTAAATTATGTCATATATGAATATATGTCTGCCAAGACTTGATTATTTAAATATAAGATTTGTTTGAGAGTTTTAATTTGATTATAAATATAAAATTTTATTTCCCTTTATCTCTCATTATTTTTTTCCCAATAATATTCTTATTTATCGGGACATTGTTATCTCTATATATTAAATTTTAATCACTAAAGGATAGGATTAATTTTTTAAAAGGTGCCATAGATTCTCCATATATTAATTACAAATAATCAATTTGCCTCTCTCTGTTTTTTTTTTTTTTTAATTTTACGAATTAGTTAACAAAGGACCTTATGTTTATGATGGGAAGGAGAATAACACGTGCTTTTGTATTTTATGTGAAGAAGTATTATACTTTCATTTACTACTTTATTATTAATTACTTAATCCTACGTGATTAAATAAAATTATTGGTCTTTCTTAACGTTGGGGGAAGCTCACAAGCTGTAGTATATTTCTGTGAGGTTGTGCAACACTTTAAGTTTAATATGTGCATGTATATTGTTGAATATTTTTTTATATAATTTAATCTGAATATTATTTCTTTTTTGCCAAAATCTGAATATTATAGTAGTGGTTAAAAAAAAAATCTATAGGAGAATATTGAGCCGGCCAACTACCAAAAGAAATTAAAACATGAAAAGGTGACTTCTATAGAGGAGTTTGAGACAATAGATTTACCCGCCTCAGCTAACATTGATCGCAACGGCAACAACACTCCCCCAACACAACGCTTTCCACACCAATCTCCTCCCTCTTCCTTCACTCATCGCAACCACTCTGTGTTCTCTCTCGTTCCTTCAACGCCTTCTCTCTCTATCTCTCTCTCATCAAATCCACCATTGTCACGCTTTCCACCAACCTCTTCGCTTCTTTCTCACGTTTATTCTCTCTCGAAGCAACGCGCATGGCGTTCCTCGTTGGCCTTGTGCTCGGAATCGTCGTCGGCCTTGCTCTCATCGTCGGATTCGTCCGCTATGAGAATGCCAGATCCAAGCTCCGGTCTGAGCTTGCTGAAACGATTGCCGCTTTCGCTCGGATCACAATTGAAGATTCCAGGAAGATTTTGCCTCCTCAGTTCTATCCTCCTTGGGTTGTCTTCTCTCAGAGGCAAAAGTTGAGCTCTCTATCCTCTGTTATTCTTTTTTACTATTCTGCATTTGACTGTGTTCTAATCAATAGGAGCTGAGACTGATATTTTCGGATGTTTATTGTTTTTAATCTTTTCAGTTGACTTGGCTGAACTCACATCTAACTAAGATATGGCCCTATGTTAACGAGGTAACTTCTGCGGGATTCAGTTCCTGAACAATCCTGGATTTAGTATATATAACTCTATGGATGTGACTGCCTTTCCGTAAATCGGGTTCTAGGCTGCTTCTGAGCTAATAAAGGCATCCGTGGAACCAGTTCTCGAACAATATAGACCAGTGATGTTGGCGTCATTGAAATTTTCGAAGTTCACTCTCGGTACCGTAGCTCCACAATTTACAGGTGAGCTCAACTTATTGAGTTAAATGACTTTCGTAGTTCAGTTAATCAGGCCTTCGTTAAGTGCCATTAGTGACTGATGTCTTCTTCCATTTTCTTGTAATTAAACTAATTACAGTTCAAGTATATAAATAGACTACATTATTGTGATGGTATGCATGCTTATTTGTTAATTCCCGGTTTTGTCACCCGGAAACGTACTGTCATTTTAGTTCACTCTTTGTTCTTGTTAGGATTCTTTGCCGGAACCTCTTACCAATAGGTGTTTTAGATGTCATTGGAGAATCTAATGTTTTGAAGCTGTTGATTAGGAGTTTCTATAATAAAAGATGAAGGGAGCGGCGTTACAATGGAGTTGGAAATGAATTGGGATGGGAATCCAAATATTATACTCGATATTAAGACTCTAATTGGTGTGGCACTACCAGTGCAGGTACTTATGAACTTCCGTATTCACCTTTGCTTTCTCATTTCGGCTATCTGATTAGAAATGTATTCATAAGGATTATGCCATGAAAGTTCTCTCTGTTGTTACCTGTAAGAAGTCCAAGATGATGAGACCAAAGCTTGTCTTTTCCATTCCATCAGACTGCAGTAACTTGTAAATTCAATTACGTCAGAAGTCTATTCGTTGAGTTTCAGAGCTGACTGCAAACCTAAGACCTAGTCGTATTGTTTATGTTTCAGTAATAAGATGCCAATCTAACATATCCCTGAATATAAGTGAAATTTATAATTTGACGCTTCTCATCTGTGGGATCAAAGGTTAATTATGGAGTCTGTATCTTTTCTTACTTTGTTAAAAGCAATTGATTGATGTTCTGCATTATGGCATTTTCTGAAAGGTTTGTATCGTTATGTTTGTTTATGTTGATCTTATAATCTCTGTCCAGGTAAAAGATATAGGATTCACAGGTGTTTTCAGGTTGATTTTTAAGCCACTTGTTGATGAATTTCCTGGCTTTGGAGCTGTTAGCTACTCTTTGAGGCCAAAGGTGCGGTTATGAGTCTTAAATCATGTACATACAGGTTATTAGTCTGCTAGTATACGTCCCAATTCCTCTGTCTCCAAGGACTTTTAGCTTGTGCACATACCAGAGTAATAGATTTGAATCATATTCAGAAAATTCTAACTTGCAGAAAAAATTGGATTTTACGTTGAAAGTTGTTGGTGGAGACATTTCAGCAATCCCCGGCTTATCCGATGCAATTGAGGTTTGAACAACTCCCATTGTCTATTACTGATACTGGATACCATTGTGCAATTTTACATGGTTGTTTATATATTTTGTTTCCTCATCTTTACAAAATAAGAGGGAAGTTAAAAAGTGCCGGGAGTCAAATTCATGAAAAATCTTTTTGTAGTAAATGATTTATAAAGAAAATTAAAGAAGCTTAGCAGAAAAGCAAAAGAAGACATAAATAGTAATTTGGTACTTATCGATGCATGAACAAATAATTAGGTCCATTAAATTACTGCAGGGGTCAATTCGGGATGCTGTTGAAGATTCTATTACATGGCCTGTGAGAAAAGTTGTACCCATTCTGGCCGCAGATTACAGGTAATCAATATGGTTTGTTAAATAAGCTTCGTCGCAAGATTCGTTAATTGTGGTCTCTGCCAATTAAATTATTGATTCACAACTGTTTTTTCTTGCGTAGTGATCTGGAGTTGAAGCCTGTGGGCATATTAGAAGTCAAGATTGTGCAAGCTAAGGAGTTAACAAACAAGGACATTATTGGTAAATCAGACCCATATGCTGTGCTGTATATACGACCTTTACGCGACAGAATGAAAACGAGCAAGACAATTGTAAGTTAATGTATCCCCCGCTCCGGGGCGGTCAATTTATTGCTTCTCAAATCAGGAAGAAATAACATTTTTATTTTGCCCCTCCAGAACAATGATTTGAATCCAATTTGGAATGAACACTTCGAATTTATCGTTGAAGATGAATCCACTCAGCACCTGGTGGTTAAAGTTTATGATTCTGAGGGCTTAATGGCATCTGAACTTATTGGATGTGCGCACATACGGCTTAGTGAACTCGAGCCTGGTAAAGTAAAAGATGTATGGTTGAAGCTGGTCAAGGATTTGGAGGTCCAAAAAGATAACAAGAACAGAGGTTCGGTAAGTAATCATGTCCCACTTGGTTAAACAATGATAATTGGGGCTCTTCTAGTTGAGACTTCTTAGGAGACAGTCCAGATGCTGGATATTTCGGATCCAGTTACTTCTTTCCCCGCTAAATATGACCCGTCTTAAGAGAGCCCGTATAATGACGTGTATCCATATGATAGTAAAAATATATAAAAAAAACAACAATCATATGAAAATGTATATATATAACAACGTCAAAGTGTCAGAAAGTGGTTTTAAGCGTTAATGTCCGACATGAGTTAAATACAAAGATGACTTCGCTTAAAGTATAGTTGCCTTAAAGTTTCCAAGTTTTGGTGGTCAAAATGAATTTGACATCTTGTCTTAGCTTGTAAAATGCTGCCAAAATCATATTTTCTCTTTGTGCTTAGGTACATTTGTCTATATAGATATAAACATATTTGACAAATGAAATATATGTTCTTTTCTGTTCATCGTTTCTCTGTGCGCTTAGGTTCATTTGGAGCTTTTATACTATCCTTTTGGCATGGAGACTGTGTTCACCAACCCTTTCGTTCGTAATGATCCATTGACATCCTTAGAAAAGGTTCTTAAAAGTTCAGCAAATGGAATAGACTGTATTGAAAATGGAAATGCAGTTACACAGAAGAAAAAGGACGTTATAATCAGAGGAGTCCTTTCTGTTACGGTGATATCTGCTGAAGACTTGCCTGCAGCAGATTTTATGGGGAAATCTGATCCTTATGCTATTCTCATCATGAAAAAATCAGAAACACAACGCAGAACCAGGGTAAGTAGCAAAACTAGCATTCCTTTACTGTGATTGACCAAAAACTAAAACTAGCATCTCTTATGTTATTGTACTGAAAATCCTTGAGACGAGCCTGTAAATAGGACATACGTCAAACTTTGTCTTCTTTCTATAGTCTTTTTATCTCCTTTATTCCTGGGTTGGGTTAGAGGAATCCAGGAGTTCACCCGTTTTTGCCCATGTTCGATCCTTCTTTTCACTTCCTTTTGCCTAACTAGTTATTCCCAATATGAACTTACTGACCTTGGAAGTTGTTAAATTTTTCAGGTTGTGAATAGCACCTTAGATCCAGTTTGGAATCAAACTTTTGACTTTGTTGTTGAGGATGGATTACATGATATGCTAATGGTTGAAATTTGGGACCACGATACATTTGGAAAGGTAAAAAAAGATCATGCATCATATATTTTGTTACAAAATTTAGTTGATCAGGTATTAAAATTTAAAAGAGATTCTTGAGCAAACTTGATCATTTGCAAATGATAAGTGGACCAAGGAAATATAAAAAGACGTGTAAAAATTGTCAGTTATGAATTTCACTAAATAGTGTATGTAATATAATTACATGTCTATTTATATGTCTAGTATCACTCTGTATGAGGTATTAATCATGGCATTAGTGAATCAGCATACAGATGGCTTCTTAATCGAATTGGGTGTTCTGATTTAGTAATGAATCTTCATTTCCAGTCCGACGCAAAAGAAATTTTCACCTGAGACTTGTAGCAGTGAGTGATATTTGATGTTAGATTAGAGCTTTATGCTGAGTATAAGCATCCTAAGTTCTAGATTGCGAAGTTCATGTGCAATTGGAAAAGAGAGAAACACAATAGATATGTGAATAGAGTTCACTTCTTTTTCCCCCTTACTCCCTTTCTTTCTTTTTCTCTTTCAAATTCGTAACAACGTTTTGCGACTTCTATCGGAACTAAGTTTTGAGATCTCACTGACAGCTCAGTCCGTGAATGATGCAGGATTATCTGGGAAGATGCATATTAACCCTTACGAGGGTCATATTGGAAGGTGAATACGAAGAACGTTATGAGCTAGATGAGGCCAAATCTGGATCTTTGAGATTGTTTCTCAAGTGGTTGCCTCAACCGATTTATAGGAGTGATCCCTGAGGGTCCCTTGCCAAACCTTCCCGGCATTCACACACCTCGATTTTTGCAAATTTTGCACTCTGTAATTTGTGAGAAAATCGAGTAAATCATGTACATAATTGTTTCATTCGACGGTAGCGTTAGAGACCGAGATCATCTCTTCTCTTGCCGCTCCTAGTCTTATTTGCTGGCTCACTGCTCTCTTTTCTGGTTGATTATCTTTTTGCTGAAGCTTTATAGTGACGCTCAGAAAGGGAAAGCAAGAAAAGAAAAACGAGGAGAAAAGCTGAAAAAGGTGAAGGGGTGGAATTCTTTGAAAAGGCGGTAAACTGTTGCTCTTTTGGATTTCTTCTTTTTACAATCTTAAAGATTTATTACAAAATAATATTTTAAACTTGATGGGACAAAAAGAAACTATTATCCAAAGTAAAATGGAAAGTAACTTAACTCCAAAGACAGATAAATGACTAGTTAGCATCATAGGTCGCTAGGATATATACGAGGGAGGGGGGTTTTTAAGTATTGACATATCATTTGAAGATCCGATTATCGGTAATTGTAATGGATATGAAGGTTAAAAAAACCAAAGTTTAATGACAGTTGTCATGTATGTTTGGAAATCTATTGGAGTAATGTAAGAATTGTTTTATATAAAGAATTGCAAAATAACTTTTTCAACAAATTAGGGCATGTTTAGTTTTGCATTTGCTAAAATTGTAGTTTGGGTGTACTTGGCTTTGCAAACTTGGTTTTAGCTTTAAGCAAAACTCAGATAAGTCAAAATGAGGTTGACTAAAAGTATGTACATGTTGCGTCTTTACTAACAATGGTTAGGCTTAAACATGTTTTGGGGGGGGGGGGGAATACTTAACAGGAATCACATTTGATTTCACCGCAAATAGTCACTTTTGTACTTTACAAAACAGAATTTCTCTCTCAAATATTTATTCTATATAGTATAAAATCATTCAAAATAAATTCAACCAAACTGGCTATAGAAAGGGTTATATTTTGAAATGCACGCAAAATAAGTTCAAAAACCATAATAGTTAACAAACACAACATGATAGACCTAGTTATGAGAAAGAGAAACTACTTAATAAGTAAAATTATTACCATCATAAATTAGATCTAGGGTACAATTATTCTATTATGCTTTGGTAATAATTATTTTATTATTTAGAATACGGTGTTTTTCTTTTCCTTTCTTCCCGTCTCCGAATGTTCTCCTCGGTGATAACTAGGATAAAAGATGTTACTTCTCTCCAGGATCCAGACACGAGCACGGATACCGATAGTATTTAGGCTAAGACTCAACTAGGAATACAAGGCATGCATTTAGGCTAAGACAGACAACAGATCATTTTCCACGACTAGCATTACGATCAATGGTAAACTAAAAGCCACGCATCTTGGAGTAGCCAACATTTTTGTTCATTCCACAATGTCACCTGAGAGAGATTAGGCTCCTATAAATCGGTGGCAAGCCTTCCAAGAACACTGCTTACGAAATATTTCTTCAGTTTTCTTCTCCTCCTATTCTTTCCCCTGCGTTACCAGAAATTCAACCATGCTATAGTTATCCTTCGCAATTTCGCAGGAACGTACATAATCGCAGATTAAAAAGAAATAAAACAAAACCATAATTTCTTTGTCCCAAACACAATGATTCTGACATATTGACAGGAGGTGTTCAGAAAAAACAAAATAAAATAAAAGCTGCATTGATTGGATGCGAGTGCCAATCCTACACAATGAGGTCATTTCGTGAGATACAGAACATTCTAAGCTGTTTTGAGTTTACGAATATCTTGTCCACCAAATTAATTTGTGCGCTAATAAATGAGATCCGGTAGCGGAGTGATATGTAAAATTTTAACTTAAGTGCTTAATTAATAGGATCCAGAAAGCAACGCTGGACTTTTAGCTTGCTACTCTGATCACTAAAGCACGAAAAGGTTAAGTGAACCTACCAATATTGGTTATGCAATACGAAAGAGTCAGTTGGCACTTTCTTGCCATCATCATTGCGATTCCAGTGGTAGATGGCATGAGTCCTATTCATTATCTCCAGAGTCGAGTGTCCAAAGCTGGCTTCCCTAAAAGCAGAATATTCCGGTTGTGGTTCTAAAAATCTGCACAACCAATGAAACAAATTGAGTACAGACATACTATATCTAATAACAATTTTGCATAGAGACACATGTTAGAGGTTCATCAACTCCTAAGTAAAAATAACAAGCAATTTTCACAATAAAGTAGCTCAAATTACCTTGAAGCAAGACCTTCTTGATTTCCTCCATCTCCTACTGTTATGTACACGGGTGCCGCTTTGTCTGGTATGGGGTACCGGTTGCCACTTGTTATGTTGTAGTTGATATTGGAGAATCGGTACTGAAAACAAGACAGATTCACTCAACACGTGATAAAATATATGGTGCAGCTAACAAGTAGCCACGACAGATAACCAAGGCCACATGGGAATTTTCCTTATCAGCCTCGCATCATTGTGACTAAAGCATCAAACAGGATAGTGTCCCTAAGTATTAATTCTAAAGCAACATGCAACTATATTAATTGTTACTGCAAGAACAGAAAAAAGAACAAAGGTCAACAAACAAGGTTGAGAACCATACTGATCTTTCATAAGCATGGACATGACCAGCAAAGATCACATCAACTTTGTAGTGAATGAACCAGCTCTCAAATACTGATCGCATGCTTTCACCCTCCATATAGTGAGCTTCATTACTGTTGTATAGCGGAACATGCATCAGAACAATGAGCCAAGGGGTCTTATCCCTATCAACCCTCTTCAACTCTTCATAGAGCCACATATACTGGGGCGTGTACTTGACTGCCAGGAATTATCAGTAATTTATTATATTAGCCATCAAGAAAGCTGATTCCACTTTTCAGAGAATACACTACAACACTTGGCAAGCATTATAAACATGAACTAGCCACGAAGCCAAAATTGAAGAAATTTGCTGTCATGCTATATGCTTAATAGGATTTTTTTTCACAGATGAACATGAACTCTTTTTTTTAATAGAAAAACTGTTGAACCCATGACAAATTTGTTAAAACCTGAAGTTATTCTGACCACATTAATATTATTTAATGCCATGTTGCATGATTGGCAGCATAATTCCATCTCTTCATGAACAACTGATTTATGTGAATATCAATAAATTTCTCTACAAAGATGATGTTTATGTTCTTGTATCCCTCGAAATATGCAGACTCTCTATTTGCAATCAATGGTACACTAGTGAAAGGGCGGCATTTTCTACCAGGTCGTTACCATGCACAATGCTATATAGGAAGAGAGAGATTACTGATATTATGGTTTCAAGCATGAAAAATCCAGTCAATGCATGCACATGAGAACGTAACTGTCAACCAATGTGGACATATAAATTGAATATGTAAAATGAGATTAGACAGTGATTACCGAAGGGAGAATAGCTGGATAGCACAATGATATGAGCAGATGCACGCCTAATAGAATACCAGAGAGGGCTGCTGCTTTTGGAAGCCAAATAAGGAGTAGTATATCTGTGAAGATAGGATTTGAAAGGAACAACCTCCCCCTGACCACGGAGATTCAGTTAAAAGCAACATCGAGCCAATTTTAAATCTCACAATGCAACTTTGGGTAGATCAAGTTCAATATGGGCAGTGGAGGGAAATAACCTCGTCTAAAGCAACATCAAAATATTCAGGATGATTTTTCAACACATTCTCAAGTATTTTACATCCCAGGCATATGGTAACAACTAAAACCTGGCCATGATGAAACACGATAGTTTGATAGAACTAACAGTTAGTAAAGTCATACTCATTATAGATGAGCTCTGTGGAGTAACAAAAGTTTATTGGAGACTTTCATGTTCTGGCGGGCAATGATTTTAGGATAATACTGGAGAAGGAATAAATCCAAAGACTGGCAGTAATTCAGAACATCCCTCCCCACCCCTGATAAAAGCCACCTATTTCCTAATTAAGTGCCTGTTTGGTATCAGCTTCTGAAAATTAATTTTGGGCAAAACCTCAGTTTGAAAAAATTTGAAACAAACAGTAATTTTTGTCCAGAATTGATTTTGGCCAAAACCTCGGTTTGAAAAAATTTGAAACAAATAACCATTTTTATCCAGAATTGATTTTGGCCAAAACCTCGGTTTGAAACCATGGTTTTGAATAAACTACTAAAAATAGATTTTGAAACAGTAAAATAGCTTATAGACTATCTAATTACTATTTTGCCTTTATTTTTTCTTATACTCTCTCTCCTCTCTCTTCTCTCTTCTCTCTCCCCTCTCATCTCTTTTCTTCACACTATCTCCTCCTTCCTCTCTCTTCTCTACACTCTCTCCTCTCTCCTATTTATTCTCTACCCTCTCTCCTCTCTTATATTTTAATCAAATCATACCTTTTTTGGTAATTTATTAATATAAAAAGTGATTATACTCCTAATCATCCAAACATCTCTGTTTTCAAAATCTATTCTTCCCAAAATCTATTCTCCAAAATCTATTCTTCCCAAAATCTATTCTTCCCATAATCTATTTTTCCCAAAATCTATTCTCCAGAATCTATTCTTTCCAAAACCTATTCTCCAAAAGCTAATCCAAATACACCCTAAGAAAAGGAAAATTGAAATAATTATTTATTAGTTTATTGGTCCAGAAAATAGTAAAATTCTCATTTGTAAGTGATTTAGTGCAGATTGCAGACAGGAATATTGAATGCATGTCCAGTCTTCAATTCATATTCTACCATAAAGGGCAAGTACTCAATTTCATGATTTCCAGCAGACCAAATCCATGGCTGATATGCTGCGCTTCTTTCAATGAACCGACCAAATGTATCCCATCGAATACCAACATCATTATACTGATACCTATCAGCATAAGAAAGGTCTCCAACAAATAGGACAGTCTGTGCTCCACTCTTCATGTAGTGGTCAAGAGTGGAAAGAGAGTTATACGTTTGACCCAAATCACCTGCAATATTCATGAAATAATCATTTATGAAAATCAGAGTTTCAAATAAGAAAAAACCAAAGAAAAATCCCAAAAATACTTTATGATTAGGAGTTGAATGATTCTGCAATGATATATGGATGGCAGTGAAAACATAACCAAAAGTAATATTGAAAGTCTGGATGAATGTATTAATTGATGATGCAATAAATCATTTCCCGTTATAATAGTAGAACATGCTTCAAAAATGGATAACATACCTATGATCCCAAATTTGTAAGCAGCATCTCGGTCAACTTTGGGAGGTGTTTCAAACCAAAATTCTCGAGAAGAATCGCCACTTCCTATTCTGTAGTAGTATTTAGTGTTATACTGAAGAGCAAACCATGAGATTAACAAAGCAAACATAATCCTATAAAACACAAGAGAATAATAAAAATACGTCTAGGAAAGATGAAGAAATGTGTGCTGATAGCAACAATTACCTCAAGGCTTTCAATAAGACAATGATGAATGTAGCCAGACTTATATTGGTAGAAGGTATAGTTTGTCACCGTGCTTTCTGCACTTAATTGATAGCTATTGTCTGATTTCCCATATTGTACTTTGTTGGGCCCTGGTTCATCCGGTGTGACCCATGAGATGATTACAGCTTTTCCATCATAGTCACCTTGAGTGATATGCACCTAAGGAGGGAACATTCAACATATAGTGTGTGTTTAGAAAGAAACAAAACTAAGGTTTTAAAAAATCTTTTGGCCTAAACCTTAGTTTGGGAAAATTTCAAAACAAATAGCCATATTTGTCCAAAAGGACTTTTGGACCAAACAATGGTTTCAAACTAAAATTTTGGACAAACTACTGAGAATAACTTTTGGAACAGTAAAAGAACTTATGGACTAACCAATTACTATTTTACCCATACTTTTTCTTACACTCTCTCTCCTCTTCTCTCTCTTCCACCTCTTCTGCTTCTTCCTCGCTTCTTCTCCTTCTTCTTCTTCTTCTCTCCGTGCTTCCTTCCTTTTCAAACCCTAGCAACTTCTCCTTCCTCCTTCATTGTCGTTGAATCCTCCCTCCTTCATTGCTGTCGCTAGATTCTCCCAAACCGTGGACTCCTCCGTCTTCTTCCTCTTACTTCTTCTTCCGGTTGAGAATGAGCAAGAGAGAAGAGGAGAGAGATAATTTTTTTTTATCTTATACCCTTTTTAGTAATTTACCAATAAAAAAATCCTTATGGTAATAAACATCCAAACACTCATTTATTCAGAACCACTTTTTTTCATAAACTCTTCTCCATAAGCCATATTTTAAAAGCTGTCCAAATTTTTTTCTATAAATCTTTTTCTACAAACCTATCCAATCAGGCCCATAGAAGCCACAAGTTAAAATTCATTCATATTATGTCACTGTTAGAACAAAAGGAAACACCATCATCTAGTCATGGTCAATTAAACCATTTTTTACGGTTCGAAATTTCAAATAGATATTTTAAAGCATTTATCATGTACTGTGTGTATTAGTTGCATCAATACTTC
The DNA here is from genome assembly GCA_037074615.1 of Leucaena leucocephala. Lineage (NCBI taxonomy): Eukaryota > Viridiplantae > Streptophyta > Magnoliopsida > Fabales > Fabaceae > Leucaena > Leucaena leucocephala. The sequence goes on along the minus strand of CM073534.1, from coordinate 13,626,480 downwards.
CTGTTGTGCATATTTCTCTCTTGACAAGGATCTTTTATTGTGAATGGGAACAAAGGTATGTTCCTAACTATTTCTTTAGAAAAAGTCAATGGCTCAAAACCTCCACACATGTTTGTTATAAATACAGAGACATGGAATCCTCATTTCAATTCCATTACACAACATGAGCTGTTAATAAGAGGAGGAGCTTTTTTGCTTTTACAAGACTTACTTGTTGAGGTGCATTATGACCCTTTGGAACTGTAAATACTTCGTTATCAAGAGGGATATCAACAGATGGCCACTCTGATCGTATGAAACTGCTAGTGATTCCGGCATTTCCATCTTTGATGGCACTCAAAAAGAGAAAGGTAGCAAGAACAAAATTAAGCAACAGAGTTTGCGTACTGACATCCCGATCCAGAGACATAATTGCCTGTCAACCAGCCTGAGAAGCCTAACTACCTGCATTCAAGAATATCAGAATACGCCATTATAAGAAGTGAAGTTGTGAGGCTGAGTTGAAGCTTTATTTTAGAAAATAAAACTTCCAAATTACATCTCAATCGTTTACTCAATACTCTTTGAGGAGAAAAGATTCAAAACTAAATCTCACAGCAGAAGCGTTCTGCATGAAAGTAAGAGGATAAAAGATAATAATCAAACAATAAAACCAGCTATTTGATAAAGAAGCGAGTTAGCATCAAAACTGTCCTAGTTGAAGGTTTAAGAAAGTCAGCGAGACAGATCCTCTTTCAGCAGGACGTCGCGTATCAAGTAAATGCATATAACTTCCTTCTTTACAGCACTTACTCTTTTGAATACTCTCGCCAGAAGACACTAGAAACCACTAAAAAAATCGTTAGCGCTCGATTATCCGTTAGCAAGAATTTCAACATACAGTTCGTGATCTGAATCTAAACGATGAACAGCATCGACATTCACATTACTTAACTCACTAATGAAATTTACTTCCGTGAGATTAAAACCTACATTTCTGATCTAGGTACAAGTACAATTAAAGATTAAATAGTCATAAATTGATAAAGACGGAATCAGTAGCTAATCAAATGAAGCATCACAACAATTTCAGTTTAATAATCATACTCTACTTAACAAAGATATTTCAGAAATGCGATAGAGAGGGAGGGAGGAGCTCGCCTTGAAGCATTTGCCGGGGAGAAAAGGAGAGAGAGAGGGAGCGAGATGAGGAAGAGAAGGAGACGAAGGAGAACGTGTTCAGGCTTGCGCTGGCAGCGAAGCGTTCGCTGTGAAGTGAAGGCTATCTTTAGCGTAAAAGTTGTGATTGATGAGTGATATAGCGCCCACAAGACACAGGAATGGCACGTACACGTGGCAGTATGGTAGTTGTATGAACAATTTCACCCACCGACTTGGTCAGTCACGTTGCTTGACGTCTCGTCTCAATGTATGTCAGAGGCCCATTACCCGAATTTCAATTGAAGAATATTTCTATCAGAAATTATTGAATAATGCTCTTTTAGTAATTAATGTGAGAGTTATCTATTTAATTGTAAAAGAATTAAGGAAACTGCATAGATTATTTAATTACACTCCCTAAAAGTAGCTTTAGAGTATAGTATATCATTATATAAATTAATTAATTTAATTTAAAAATTAATAAATATAAAAAATAAAATAGGTTAAAATTTTATATTTAAAATTAAAATTTATCCCTAATTAAGTTAAATATTTATAAATATCTTTATTTTAATATTACTACTGGATTACAATGGGATTATTAATAGTATTATTGAATTACTGTTTAATTAGTATTCAAATCCGATTTCATAAAAAAAAATCCAATCCCAGATTAGAAGGATTATTGACAAAACAAAAAAGAGTAAAAGAAATGGGAGTAGACCGGGAAAAAAAATCCGGGGCGGGAGGGAGAATTCGCATTTCGCGCCTTGCATTGCATTGTTCCGTTCCGAGGGTAAAACCGTAAAAGTGAAAATAAGAAATACATCACCAGAAATTGGTTTTTGTTGGTAAGAACATGACCACACATACTTCATGACAATCTGCTTTCAATTTCACGGTTATTACAAGGATGTTATGAACTAAATTAATTTAAAAGGAAATAGAAGTATAAAAAAAATAGAGAATTTAGACAAGAAAAATTGTCAACATATATTATTCTATAGCTTAATACAAATGAAATGCCCTGTTGAAAGCCTTACATACACATCAAAGGCCATTTTCATGTTAAATAATTAAGTAATGAATAATAAAATCTATAAATATGAGCGGGGGTTTTAATAATTACGAGAGAAATGATAAAGATGTAAATGAAAGTTATATCATCCACACAAAAATTTTGATATTTATAACACCTCCTCTTACATATCTATTATATATCAACGTCAGTCATTATAAAAACTACAATTAAGAAAAATTCTGGGGCAAAAACCTAACAGAAAAAAAAAGAGAGAGTACATCGTTGATTAATGTGCTTCTTAATCCCGCTCCATTTAAAAAATTTAGCAGTATAAAAAGCACCATTTCATAGATTAGTTAAACAAATATATAAAGTGAACTTTTTATATAATTTTTTAATCTTAAATATAAAAATTAGTTAATATTTTTAAAAAAATTAAAAAAATTAATTAAATATTATATTTATATTTAAAATATTAAATTTAATTATAATTAATTTATTTATTTAATTTTATTAATTTCTCTATAAATTTAATTAATTTTTATATTTAAGGTTAGAGAAGTATCAGTTAAGATAATAACTAACTTAGATAATATGTTGTTAATGAAAGTTAAGTATAACAAAAAAAACTAATTATTTATAATATAATAAATTAATATTTAAATTTTTATTAAGAAATATATTTATATTTAATGTCTAATACATAAGAATGATTCTAATATGATTATCTTGATAGGATGATACTTATATTTTTTTTTTAAAAAAAAAACTTAGATATTGGACTTTCTAAATCTGGTTATTTTTCCAACCAACTTAAAGGTCTAGAAACAGGCAAAGGTCCCATAGAAAAAGAAGAAACAGCCATATATAACGAAGGCAATGGAAAATATTAGTATTTGGGAAAATGATTTCACAATAGGGAAGATATACCCATTACTCTAGATTTAGCTGAAAGAAAATTAAGATATAAGATTATCTAGAATGTATTTAATATTTAAAAAATATTATTTTATTGTAGTTATAATCGCAATACTTAATAAAATATCTTAAATTTTAAGTGTCTAAATTTACATATTAAAATAATTGATAGCTCATTTTGTCTGATATTGGTATTATTTAAAAAAAAATTTACTTTATCTTTAGATCGTGGGTGAACTCAACTCATTTTTAAAAAATTATGTACAAAAAAATAGGGGAAGATGTGACATGCAAATTATTAATATATAATTTATTTAATTAAAAAATTAATTTAATTATTTAATATTATATGTTTTTTTAAAATATTATAATTATATTTTTTAACTTTTTCTATCTCTTATTTAATTATTATCGATAGAGTATTAATATAAATAATTTTTAAAAAAATAATAAATATATTTTATATTTATAATTAAAATTAATATTTCAAGATACGGAGGAGTATTATAATTATTGCATTGGTATAACCAATTGAATTAAATACGTAGAGACAAAAGTATGGTAACTACTCACAATGTATAACTTGTAACAGCTCTGTTTAATAGTAGCTGAACCTTGGGGAAAAAAAAGAATGGTCTGCTATTTTTGTTTAATAGGTTACGTCTTTCAAAGAATAAACTTAATTAATTTTTAATCATTTAAATTTCACCTTATTTTAAATATGTATTATGCTCCCATAATCGCATGCACCCACAGGTATATATTTTACCCCCTCGATATGCGTATGCATCTATATTTTAGTTTTTTTTAATGAACGTATCCGTATATTTTTTACAACATCATTTTAAAAATTATTATGTTTTTTTCATCATACCTATATAACAAATCGATAGTGTTTACGGAAAAAATAATTTTTTTATAATTTTAGCCATTGGCTTTTGTAAATTTTACTTATATAATTGCAAATATTATAATTTATAAAAAAATTAATATTTTATTTAAAATATGGAAAAAGTTCCTACCTAATTCACTATCTATCTTATTCATTAATCCTATCTTCGACTAGGTTAAATACTTTGATGTTGATCTCTCAAGTTTTTATTTTTTATTTATTAATAAAATTAAATTTTCCGCATGCAACATTGAACTCATAATTTTAAATTCATTATTTTTTTTAAAAAACACAAGAGTTTAAATGAATTGTATCCTAAATTCACCTTAATTATGATATATGTCTCTAAATTTAAAAAATATTTATATGCGTCAAATATTAAGAGAACCAATACTATTTTTTAAATAAGAAAGCAGTTTATTAGATGGCCCAAAAAAAACTTGAGGCAATCTATGGGATGGGATAATTAACGCGGTTTCTTAAAAAAAAAAAAACATAACAGTTCCTCGCTAATAAAGTAGAACACGATCATTGTGGTGTTGCCTTTCCAAACACTTAATAAATGAACATTAAAATATAAGATAAAATAATATCTAATATCCGCATTTTATCTATCAATTATATTTATTATTTTAATTTTATTTATAATATAATTTTATTTTTATATTTTGAGAATATAGTAATTTTACACTTTAATAGAGCTCCAAACATCCGATAGTGTCATCGTCTTCCTCCTCTTTACAACATTGCTTCCTTGCTCACCTAAACCCAGAACCGAATGCTTCCTTCTTTTTATTCCTCCTTATTCTATCTGAATCTAAGCACCAGGAATACTGGAGCCACTATTCTTTACAAAATCGTCCAAGTGATTAAAATGCCAAAACCAGACAAGAATGGAAAAAATGGCCAAAGTGAAACAACAGATTCAGGAACAAAAGAATATCACCATAGAGAGGAGAAGTATAGCCAATACCAAACAAAAATTGCAGAAAAATAACCAATATAAGAATAACCATTAAACGGAACAAATTGAATAAAATAGCCAAATTAGAGAAGATGAAGCAAAACTCTAATTAAAAAGAAGACATAAATCTCAAACAAAAGTCAGAATTGAAGAATCCATGGAACAAGAAGGAAACCAAAGAAGCTGATGAAGAAATCTCAAAGGGTACATTCGTTAAGATATAAAAGTTTTTTATAAAAATATGAATAAAAATAGAAATAGATATAGAAATAAAATTAAGTTAAAAATAATCTTTATAAATTTTTTTGTTATGATTGAAATAAGTATAAAATTGATATGTATATTTTTTAATAATTTAAGATAAAATAATATAAAATATTTTTTATAACTTAAAGATAATTTAAATTATTTAAAAATTTTATAATTGAAAATAAAATAATTAAATAATAATCATTTTATTTCTATCATCTCAATTTTTAATTTTTTATATAATTAAAATAGTATAATTAAATAAAAATGAAAATAACGCTTTTATTTCAACTTCTATACTTCCATTTCTCTCCAACCAAATGTAGCATTGAATTGATGAAGAATCCATGGAAAATTAGATCAGGCCCCGCATGATGTGGGAGTCATACACATAATTTTATTTAAAGAACCATTAATAATTAACTTAACTAAACATAAATTAATTTAAATAGTAAATAATTTAGTATTATTTAAATAATATATTAAATTTAAGTTTTGACGTATATATAAATTTTTTATTAGAAAACTTATTCACTATAACTATGTGTAGATACGGATCATATTTAGATATAGTCAGAATAAAACTCTAATAAATCGAATACACAATAAAAAAACAATTAATACTATAGTATAATTTTAATTTAAAAGTTATTTAATTATTTTTAATAGATTAAATAAATGAGATAGGTAATAAATAACATGATTTACTTAAAATTTGTGCTATTTAATCATATATCAAATTTTAAGTTAAATAAATTAATCTATAAAAATAACAAATTTAAAATATATTATGAATTAAAGTATTATATTATGATTATATTAATTTTAACTATTTTTTTATATTAAGAGAGAAGGATCATATATATAAATTATATGAAATGAACTCATTTATTATTCATAAATAACATTCATTTACCTTAAATTTTAGATAAAAAGAAGTTTAAATAAATTAACAACTGCGTTGGTTTCAACTTTCAATTTAATTTTCTATAGAATATTAATAGTAATTTTTAATAAATAATATTCGAGCGCATTACTCGTAGGTGCTTACTCAAGCCGCTTCCGATTGGCGCCCTCATGCAAAAGACTGGTCGTTGGATTTCCTTCCACAGAAGCACAGCTTCTCTTCTTATATACCAAACTCATGCCAAAAAATACAAATTCCTTCTTCTTCTTCTTTCTCTTCTCTGCCATAGCTATGGAAGACCTCTCAAACCATCGCACCCCACAGCTTCTCCAGGTTCTCCAAGCTCTCAAAGAAGCTTCCCACGACTTACAAGCCAATCCCAGTCAACACTCTGACGACTCCAATTCCGCCGCCTTTAAAGCTCTCTTGGAGCTACATACTGAGTCCGATGCCATCCTCTCTGGCGACCCAAATCTTTCTTCTCTGTTTCAGCACCTCACTGATCTCAAGGACTTAGTTGAGTCCCTTAGAAAGACCAAAGGTGGCCTTGGCCTTCGGTCTTTTCTCACGCGCCGAACCTCCGCTCACTCCATTTCCCGAATCGCCGGGTCAATCGAGTCTGAGATTCAGAAGTGGATAGACCGTGAAAGCGTTGGCGATTTTAGCAGAGTTCTCCGAGAGCCTATGCGCGACGAGGAGGAATTGGTGAAGCTTTTGGTTCAATTTGAAGAGCGGGTTTCCCAAGGGTTCAGCCGTGAATTTCAGGATCTTGTTCTCCGATTGAAAGTGTTTTCTTCGCTGGAATCGGCTGTATGCGATCCTAAATGCTCAAAGAGAATCCGAGAACACTCGGCTTTAGCTATCGCGGGTTTGTTTCGGTTCAACAAGGACGTCTTCGTAGGCCAAGTCTTCATGGGTCCAACCTTTAGTGCCCTAACTTCAATGGCTTCCCCGAATTCGATTCAAGTCCTGTGCTCTTTAATCAGATCCATAAAGTCTCCTATTGTGGACGAAATCGAATCGAACGGCGAAATACCGAAGATCATAAGCTTCTTAAACTCGCAGGATTTACACATGAAAGTGGTGGCCATGGATTGTGTGCTAGAAATTGGGTATTTCGGAAGGAAGGAAGCGGTTAAGGCTATGTTGAAGGAAGGTTTGATAGAAAAACTTATCGAGTTGCAGAGATCCGAACTCGGTGGTGATTTGATCGACTTCGATCAGCATAGCGAGAAGGAAGAAGAAGAAGAAAAAGGGGTTAGTGTTGGAGGAGTGGTAGAGAAAGGGAAAAGGGAAAGTAGGCAAAGAAGGTTTCTCCAGAACCATCCATTTGCAAGCTGTGTGGCCAGATTTGCAGTTCAATTAGAAGTGGGAGAAGGCTTGAGGCAGAGAGAAAGAAGAGCTTTCAAGCAAGAGATTCTGACGAGAGTAAGAGAAGCTTCCATTTCTGATGCTGAATCTGCCACCATTGTTGCTGAAGTTTTGTGGGGCTCTTCACCATAAGAGAAAAATGTTGAACCCAAAACAATTTGCCCCTTAATTTGAACTCAGAACACGGACATTACAACTTGTAGGACTCGACATTGAGACCAAATATGCTAGTTTTGATGTTATTTCTAGTGTGAGATTGATATTGTTAGGAGATAACGCGTGCAAGGATTCATCATATTTGAACGTGTATAATGTAGTTAGAATTAGGAACAGATTAGAAAAGAAAAAAAAGATGATTGGAGGTATAAATGAATGTATGCTTGTCATACTCTTGTTCTTTTTACATCTTTAATTCGCTGGGCAACGTTGGATTGTGATTAAATTGCTCAAGGCCGATGCATGACGATGATTGTTTGTTTGGTTTTGGATTGTCTGGTTGTTCTGTGAAGCTGAAATTTTAGATGCAAAAAGGGGTTGGGACAAGTGAAGCAAGCAAGAGGGGACTATGGAATCTGAATTTTGAAAAGGAATCGTTAAGGGATATGCTGGAATAAGAGGTGAGCCTGAGGAATGATTCTTGGCACATAACATGGAAACATGTCCGAAAACTAAACGTCTTAAAATATACAAATGTCCCAATCCTCATTGGGAATATTTTTTAAAACTCAGGCATGAATAAAAAATGTGTTTCATCACTATTAAATAATATTATAGATATATTATATATTTAAATTTTTATACAATAGATATTTTTTATGTTCTAAACTGGGGAGGAGAACGAGTTTACAATACATATTAATTTCTTAATGATAATTATGATTTATGACTACATATAATATAATACTTAGTTTATCCTATTAAATTTTTTTAGGATTATATTTTTAATAACATAAAATTTAGTTACATAAATATAATTTTTGAATAAAAGGACAATGACGCTAATAACTAATCAATCTTATAAAGAAGCAAAATACACAGAGCATATAATATTAGTAAAACTTTTAGAGTATGATTTAGTAAATATAACATGAATCGCAAAAGAAGAAAAAACTTTAACGAGAGAGAGAGAGAGAGAGAGAGAGAGATTCTTTCTAAAGAATTGAAGTCGTCTGACTTGGATCCTTAGAAAAGTTAATAAATTCAGAGCCAATACAACTAATGTTAAGGTCTGATTCAGGAAAGTCTTACAAGAAACTGGATTTATGAATCCATAAAAAAGGGCGCCAAGACATTTGGTGCGTGTTTGGCTTTCGAGAATTAATTTTAGATAAAATCTTAATTTGAGAAAATTTTATATAAATATCAATTTTTATCTAAAATTAATTTTGAGCTAAAATCTCAGTTTAAAAAAATTTGAACTAAACAACCATTTTTGTTCAGAATTAATTTTAGGCAAAACCTCGATTTGAAACTATAGTTTTAAATAAGTTACTGAAAATAGATTTTAGAACTGTAAAAAAGTTTATAAATTATTCAATTACTATTTTACCCCTACTTTTTTTTTATACTCTCTCTCATCTCTCATCTCTCATCTCTCTTCTCTCTCATCCCTCTTCTTCACACTATCTCCTCTTTCCTCTCTCTTCTCTACACTCTCTCATCTATCCTATTTCTTCTCTCTCCTCTCTCATATTTATTCTCTACCCTCTCTCCTCTCTCATACTTTAATCAAATCATACCCCTTTTAGAAATTTATTAATATAAAAAGTGATTATACTATTAATCATCCAAATATCTCTATTTTCAAAAAATCTATTCTTCCCAAAATCTATTTTTCCTAAAATCTATTCTCCAAAATTTATTCTTCTCAGAATCTATTCTTCCCAAAATCTATTCTCCAAAATCTATTCTCCAAAATCTATTCTTCCTAAAATTTATTCTTCAAAAATTAATTTAAACACACCCTTAACCATTAAAGGCAGTTCAATATAAACAAAATACTAATTTTGACCTGTTTCAAAATCGTTCTGACATGTTTTGAGATGTATCGATGCTTTTCAACATGTATAAAAAAAATCAAATACAATACAAAATTATAGATAATAGGTGTGTTCAATAGCATCTCAAACCTTAGTATAAAAAAGACTTTTGACCTCAAATCTTAATTTAGAAAAAATTTTAACTAAATAATAATTTTTGTTCAAACGAACTTTTGGACTAAACTATAGTTTAAAATTAAAGTTTCAGATAAGCTAGTCAGAGTAGCTTATAGAACAGTAAAAAAACTTATGAACTAACCAATTATTATATTACCCATACTTTTCTTACACCCTCTCTTATACTTTTTTTACACCTTCTTTCCTCTCTCCTACTTTTCCTCTCTTTTCTTTCTTACACCATCTCTCCTCATTTAATACTCATATATTTTTTCATAATTTACCACTCATCAAATTTCTTCTATAAATAACTATCCAAACACTTATTTATCAAAAATCACATTTTTTTGATAAATTCTTCTAAAAAAATCCTTTTTTATAAATTATCTATAAGCTCATTTTTTCATAAACTAATTTAAAATTTTTTTTCCAAACACATACAATATATATATATCACAAATAAAGACGACCGTTGTTACTTGTTATACGGAAGTGGTAATTTAAAGTAAGAAAGATGAATCGTAATAATGGATGATTATTTGAGTCACTGTAGAACGGGCGGCCAACACCCTGTGACGTGATATATAGTGATGGGGTATCCTATGCCACCTGCATAAATATGACCCAGACAATTCAATCAATCATAAACACTTCTAGCAAGTATACATATATAGTAAAAAAATAAATTAATATTTTATAAAAATATAAGTTTAATTTTAATTATTATTATAATTTTTTTAATAATTAATCTTATAAATTCTTTTTAAATTATAAGACTATACCCTAATATTAATAAAAAATCAATACTAAACTCATCTAAACTTTTATTTATCAATAAAAAAAATAATAAACACTTGTTATCTTTTCTTTTTTAGGATTGGCGTTATCACTTATCATTGAATCCATGAATTTAGCTTTCTTTGTTATTATTCTGATTGTATATCCATGCCTCGTGTTTCTCAGAGATATCGTTAACAAAATGTAATTTCTTGTAAAAAAAAATTATAGTAAAATATTTAATTATTTAAAAGTAGAGAGATCTTCGTTGTACTTGAATTCCTCAGTAAAATAGATAAATAAATAAATCCAGAAATCTCTGCACCCACGTGGTCATCCAGACTGGACTATAGTAAATTAGAAATTCATAATCTAGAATTTGCCCAACAATTTAAAAGCTCATGTCAGGAAGCAACCAGAGATTCCCCGGTTTCTAAGTCAGGGTTACATCATAAGTGTTTATTATTCATTACTCAATGCCCCAATTGTTGGTTTGGGAGTAAAAAGGACCAACACAACTGCTGAGGGAAACAGATTCAAGTTTTGTATTATTTTTTACTTCTCAACATTTGGATTACTTATCAACTATTTGACCCTACCAAGAAAAGAAGGTAAACAGGTAAAAAGGCAGAGATCCTATTCTTCAGTGTGTTTGGTTACAGAGTCTCGGAACTCTATTATATGAGATTGAACTGTTGATAGCAAGCATATTGACACGACACCTTGTATAAATTTTGCGCTATCCATAAAATTGTCTCAACAGCCTCAGGAACACTTTCCAACACTTTCCATATCTCTCAGAAACATGCTGGGTTAAACTTACCCACGTCCCAACTTAATAAAAAAAGCTGAAACAAAACTCTTATTACATATTTTACCCGTTCCCCATAAAAACGCTTCCAAAAAACTAATCTAAACACACTTGGAACCAAACATTTCTTTGCTTTACTATACTATACAGCTGAAATTTATTTTGTTGATAAATTCTAATGGTCAAAGTCCCAACTACCTTATTTTTTCAGAAACACTTCTAATAGAAAAAGGTTCAAGAAATCAACCTTTGACATTCTTCAAGACAGGCATCGGTAGTATCAAGAACAACAAAATTCTTGCCTAGCCTCCTCAAAAGAATTAAAATCTATGTTTTCCCTCAGCAACAAAAGAACTAAGTCTATGTTTGGTATCTAGACTAGTTTCACCACTTCAATTAAATCCATAAAACAAAATGAGATGAGTACCGGCAAATCAACACCTCACCCTCCATCCCTTGCTTCTTTGCTCATGTCATCAACTGCCTTTGTATGTAGCAAGCCCTTGAAAATTGAGAACACTGCAACAAGAGCAATTTGTAAATGCTCCGAGCTACTTGTCTTTATACATATTTTCCCCATTTTCCGATTATTGAGATTAGCGCTAATAGAGGCACTAGAATTTCTCCCCAGCCTGAACTCGGATTGTAAGCTTCCACTCAACACCATCTCTTTATTGGAGGAGAGAACTGTCATTGCAAGACTTACATTGTCATTTCTCACAGGAAAATCTCCTCCTCTTAAAGTTGCTTCAAAATTCCCACCATATGCCACTTGTCCAGCACCTACTATGCGGCCAGCATTTAGGACAAATTTTAGTCTTTTCCCGACAAGTAAAGTATCCTCAATCTTAGCACCGATATAACACTGCTTCGCAAAAGATGTCACAGAGACACCACAGTCTGCAATATTATGCTTTATGTTTCTCAACTTTGTGTTGCCATGAATTGTACAAATCATATCTTTACCCATGGATTGAACATCAACACCTATAGAATTTGTAAGACCCCTATGATCCACGTAAGCTGCAGCACACTCTGATTGAATACTACAATCTTGCTTGTCTTTATTCATCTGTCCATTAAGCATTGCATATGCATTCTTGTTTATTTCCATAGCTGTCTCCAAGTTTATACCATCAAAGCCCACATCATGATCCCATCCTTGGGAATCAAGAACAGGTCTTGCAACCCATTGGTCACTTGTAACAAGGCCACGATATCTATGTAGAGGACAATCTGAGTCAAAACTCAAAGGCACGGTCATATCTGGTAACAAAACAGGCTCTGGAGGTTCCTGCTGATCATCAGGATGATCAGAATGCAATAAATTTTGCTCCTTCAAGAGCATCTTCTCTCTATGCCTACGGTACTCTTCTTTCAACTGTTTCTTTAAGTAAAGAGTCTCTCTGTAATCCAGCTCATCAAGATATTCTTTTTTCTGCACCTTGGACAGTTTTTCAAACTGGGCCTTTCTCAAGATTCGAATGGGTGGCAATTGATCGTATTCATCTTCCTCTTCCATATCATTGAGTACTATTTGATCAATTTCATCATTTATTCGACTTGGATGAGATACAGAGTGCCTGCGTAAAAGGGATGAGAGAAGATGAGGCATAGAAGGCATTCTTGAACTATTTGAAGGGCCAAGTTCCACACTGTTCTGAAACTTGAGAAGGGAATTGACATCTGCCAGAATTTTGGTACAGATGCAAAATAACAAGAATTGAGATCTCCAGACTTTTCCATTTGGAAGTATCTTCTCCCCCCTAGTATTTTTAGGACACAGGGGATGGTTCTCAACCAAAAGAATGGGGTTTTCAAGCCTTGCGTCAGAAACTGCCTGTTGAATATAGTGCTGCATTAATTTAGTACATTGGGACACAAATAACTCATGATTGACAATATACCCATCAGGTCCTTCCAGAATAGCTGAGTGGGAATGAGTCAAGACAAGGATGGTGTTGAACCAGATTGCTGTGCCAAATACTTCAGTTATAAGCTTCAGAATAGGGAAGTCATTATAGCCTGCGTTGATAAGATCAAGTCTGTCAACGTACAAAACAATGTCTGGGGGACACTTTCTAATAAATCTCTTTATGGAAAGCAAGATCCTCTTATTTTTCTTCACATTACTAGAAGAGGAAGGCAGGAGACCAGGGGTATCTATTACCCTTATTTTAAACCCATTAACAGTTCCCACAACTTCCTGAATCCTGTTAGTTGCAGGTCCAAATGCATCAGTTATGGTTTTTGCTTGATCAAATATGGAATTTATGGTAGCACTTTTACCAACTCCTGTTTTACCCAGGACAAGTATGCTGCAGGAGAAATCCAATTGGGGCACACCAATTGCCTCTTGTTGGCTTGCTAATGCTCGTGATCTGCCAATGCTATGGTTAACACTTTTCAGATCTGATTCCCCAGCACGAATCAAGGTTGCTAGGTGCATCCGATAAAGAACCTTTGCAACCAGGAGATCTTCTTGTGACTGGCCAAGGCGCTGAAGCAGTCGGAAGAAATTAACTTGGAGATCTTCAATCTTTGCCAAGGGATCCTTCTGCTTTTCTGTGACGCAATGTTGAGAGTGACAGGGTTCCATATCTGAGACCTGCTGCATGGTGGAGTTATGTTGATTGGAAGAGTCCGATGTAGTAGAAGCAAGGGATGGCACTACCAAACCATCTGAATGAACCAAACCTAACCAAGAAAAGAAGTATTAGCTTTAGCTCAAATTTATCAATTATAAGCAAACCAGGACACTAGCCATCACACTCATATAATAATTTGTCCTGGCAAAGAAAGTTATTAAGAATTTCAGATAGTTTATGGGACAAACAATGAGGTTCAAGAATTCCTGTTTCCATCCCTTCCAAGAGCTGATTCAAAGCATTATGTCATTCTACTAGTCCAAAGCTGACACATAAAGAAGTATTCAGACCACCGTGTAACTGGAAGATGTTAATTACTCCCATTGCACTTGATGAATAGCTTGACCAGGGATTTATTTGTCAAGCATAACTTGCATGAAGGTCTTCTCTTGTAAGAAATTCTATGATTACATTTTCATTTTCAGTAATTCCAGACAAGCAATGAAAACTGTACCTTGCTCTTCGTATTCTCCATTCTGAGGTCCCTCGTCATAGAAACTACCACTGCCTGATAGTGGTCTAGATGAGATTAATGACTTGGATAGTAACTGAGAGAAAACCCAATCTCTAACACTTTTCATTCTTCTACAAAATAAGAAAAGAATGGCCCAAATAATCATCACCTGGCAATACCTCAAAACAAAACATACATAATGTTTATCACATGCCATCGACAAAACAGTCGAATGGTCTTCTGCTTCTGCCCCCAGTTGTTCAATCAATAAATCGTACATTTTATTCAAGTTCAATGTGAGATAAATAAAAC